>NW_021011566.1:575509-648084 GCF_003987935.1 Bombyx mandarina
GAGACTGAAGAGATGCCGCGCTTTGTTGAAGCGGTACGCGGGAAAAAAATAACGGGAAATTATTTTTTCCCGTTATTAGCGTAGAAGAGAGCTACAACAAACAAAATGATAAGGTGTACGCACACAGTAGTGAAGAAGCGAGCAACCGTATTCCGCGTGTCCAACGAGGTCATTTTCCATCCTCGCTCATGGTATGGTTGGGAGTTTCTTATTAGGGCTTAACAGAGGTACATTTTTGTGAGAAAGGTGTAAAAACGAATGCAGTTGTGTATCAAAATACAGTCCTGACGAACCTTGTGGAACCTGTTTCTCATACCATGTTCAATAACAGGCACTGGGTATTCCAACAAGATTCGGCGCCAGCTCATAGAGCGAAGAACACAAGACTGGCTGGCGGCGCGTGAAATCGACTTCATCCGGCACGAAGACTGGCTTCCTCCAGTCCAGATTTGAATCCGTTAGATTACAAGATATGGCAATACTTGGAGGAAAAGGCGTGCTTAAAGCCTCATCCCAATTTTGAGTCACTCAATACATCCTTGATTAAGGCAGCCGCCGATATTAACATACCTCGTTCCTGCTGCGATAGACGACTGACCGCGCAGATTGAAGGCCTGTATTCAAAATAACGGAGATCATTTTGAATAAACTTTAGTGTCATAAGAATCTATGTTTTGTTAAGTTCATTTTGGTATATGAATGGTTACATAATGAATAAACTTGTTTCAATTATTTTACATTAAACATGTGACAGAATTTATGACCTGACTATGTACTATTAGTCTTTAATGTAGTTTGAATTTTGGAAAACATATTTTATCGTAATTTTATACATATAAGTATATTCTATTTATGATAAATAGAATAGACTTAGGCTGCGATAAGTTGCATGTATTCCGTGGCCGCCGTATTTTAATGAAGAATATAAAAGCGTTTTCAAACTGGTCAAGTTGACCGTTCTCCTAAGTTCGTAATGTATTTTGTAAACATTGTCACTGATCACAAATAAGGACAAATACCTACCTACTAACTTGGTCAATTTAATACGCGAGATCCGGTTGGCGGTGCCTAACACTTCATTTTGTGTTAAACATTATGCAATATGCATTGAGGTGATGTTTTTTACGGATTTTTAATAAGGGCGCTGATAGTAAATAATAATATGTTTACTAGATAGATTTTGTCGAAGTCGTCGTGGCCTAAAGGATAAGACGTCCGGTGCATTCGTGTTGAGCGATGCACCGGTGTTCGAATCCCGCAGGCTGGTACCAATTTTTCTAATGAAATACGTACTCAACTGTTCACGATTAACTTCCACGGTGAAGGAATAACATCGTGTAATAAAAATGAAACCCGCAAAATTATAATTTGCGTAATTACTGGTGGAGGACCTCTTGTGAGTCCGCGCGGGTAGGTACCACCACCCTGCCTATTTCTGCCGTGAAGCAGTAATGCGTTTCGGTTTGAAGGGTGGGGCAGCCTCTCTAACTATACTTGAGGCCTTAGAACTTATATCTCAAGGTGGGTGGCGCATTTACGTCATAGATGTCTATGGGCTCCAGTAACCACTTAACACCAGGTGGGCTGTGAGCTCGTCCAGCCATCTAAGCAATAAAAAAAATATTTTTTTTTATATTCTGCCATTTTTATGTACACTCTAACAATACGATCACATAATTCGTCCTATGAAGTTACGGAAACCTTCTTACGTGTCACGTCTTACCTCCTTGGAAATGCAATAAATACACTTTACTTGGAAATAAAGTTCAATCAGCCGATGAAAGCACGTTACAAATATACTGTTACTGTTGAAGTAAAGTTAATTGCTTAACATTAGTTCACACAGGTCCACTGTAATGTAATGGGCCTCTTCCATAACTGTTCACGGAGCGATGAATCGGTAATTAAGGATGTCTCTAAATAGAAAATAGGTGATAAAAGTAGGACACCAGGTAGACCTACACTCCGATTAATATCAAATTGTAAATATACCTATATTAAGACTTTGCTATTGCTGATTTTGCTTAGTCTCATACACAACCCACTAAATTTCTCGCTGGATCTTCTGTGTGTGACGACCCCGAGCCGATGGTAGATTCTGCGAAGCACAGCTCTTCCTAGGGCTAGTGTTAGAAAATTCTCTCAGGTTGAGACCGTGAGCCCACATACCTACTACTTTCTGTTTGATTTTAGGGTAACGAGGTATTGGTATGGTTCGTCATCGTAGATTTCTGAGTATTTACTGCGTACTAGCAATATCAAGGCGGACCATATTATGATTAGGAAGCAACCCAGACGACGGCTCTCTAAACCAATTTCGTCGTGTAATTCAATGTTGTAGAATACTGTTGCTAAATTCAAAACCTTAACAACATACCTAAGCACAGATTAGGTATTGTTGCAATCCGAAATTTCCCAAAATATACCTACAATTTTTCTGGTTGTAAGGAATGCCCAAACCAAATCTATAGATAACTCATTATGTATATTAAAATGGGTCCAATCAAACATATGTTCATCAAAAATGATACCGATTTTATACCAAAAAAAAACCTCATTGATAATTCATTATATTTAGTTTTGAACGAAACGGCCAAACTATTTAGGACTAACCGAATGAAGTTGGAAGTAGAAGGAACCAGGTAAGTACTATAACAACTGGACAAGACCTCCCACTCAAGTGTACGCTTATTAAACGTCAGAAGGAATTCTATGGCAATTATATTTAAATAAAAGACGCGTGGGTGATTCGTGGTCGTATGTAACAGTATGTTATTCTTTAGAGAGGTAGGATCTTGTAATGGTGAACACCTTTATACAACTAATATTAATTGTAGCTTAACATTTCATAATACTATCGTATTAATATGATAAGAGCTATACTAAGATAAGTATGTTATGTGGATTGGAATGATGTTACCATAACTCAAAAATCTATGAAAGACAGTTTTCCTACTTTGCAACCAATCGTGTAGGCGGTTATTCATATCGGTTAACATTTAGTCTAGACTAAGTCTTAACAAAATCGCGAATACCTATGACCTGAAGACGTTTCTTGACATTTACTGGCTTATGATCAGAAGATACTGGCACCTGAAACACGTTACCTTTTAAAGAACTGTCGCTCTAGATCGAAAGCAACAGTAGCTGGTTGAAACGCTCATATGGCGAGGTATTAAGTAGTATAATCGTAAGTAGGTAATGGTATGATAAATAAAAAGGTAAAGGTAAAAAAAGTAATTAAAACTACTTTTACAACGTGACCACTAAAACTGTAAAGAATTCGAAACGTCGGAAAGAATATGATGAAAATCGAAAACGCGATATTAAACCGCCATTTGTCCTAGTGAAACTAAAAAGGCCTACGAGCCAACAGAAATATTTCCTTCTTAAAATAAAAAAAATTAGCCGTAAAAATATTATAATTATATAGGTAGTAGTGGTAATGGTAGGTATAAAGGTATAAAGGTGAGTGGTTACCGTCGCCTGTGGACGTCAGCTATGCCAGGAGCAGAGCCAAGCCGCTGCCCACCATGCCAGGGGCAAAGCCAAGCTGGTGTACTTAATATTAGTCGGTATTGGTCACAGATTTATGCGACAAAAAAGTGGTTTACCTGAATACTAAGTATTAAAGGTTTACATAAACAGTCTTAAACGTATTCTATAAACATTTTTATTATTTGCAGAGACAGGAGAGATCCCCGATGTGCCAGTGTTCCTTGCCGGTTTGATAATGTGCGGAGGATTCTTCATGATGTATTTAGTAGAAGAATTAGTTCACTTGTACATACACGCCAGGGAGCACAAACCATCAGAGAAGAACGACGCCAAACCGTTCAGCCTAAGGAAGAGCATCTCGGGGAACGATCCAGAAATAAACCAAGAGACCAAACAAATTGAGAATGAAACCAATAGCGGTCATAGTCATTTAGTTCTCGATTCATCCCAAGAAGATTCTGTGGTGTCAGCCCTGAGAGGCTTGCTGATAGTTCTGGCGCTATCCATTCACGAACTGTTCGAAGGATTGGCAGTCGGCCTAGAGTCTTCAGTTGCCAATGTCTGGTATGTGTAAACAATAATTGAAGACATGAGTGGATGAAGGACTTAAATACCATTTTTAAGATTTTTGAGTTTTCACATTGAACGAAGGTGTTATGTGCCATATTAGACCTTAAACTCCGGGTTTAAAGGCTAATTTTAGAAATTGCATGTGATGAAGGAGTAATGTTCGAAGAAAAGGTACAATTAGTAACAAAAGTGTGTTACACGTTTTCTCAGAATTTTCAAATTGTATCATATCCCCTTCAACCACTCATGTCTTCAATTACTTTACTTGAAGTTATGGTGTGTTGTAATTTTGTAGGCGTACGTATGATCTGCAAATTTTTAGTGCAAACTCTGCGAATTCTGTTTTGATGGATCGGATATAATAAAATCATATAATAAAATTGCATATTCCTCATATCTCAAGGTGGTATCAGCATTCACGAGAATGTACAATAAAACGAAGCCATTGCTAAGCAAAGCCAAAGCAATGCCAAAGCTGGAACTAATACAAAAATAATGTTTAATAAATAGACGACAATTTCAATTCTATACTAGTTAAAAAAATGCAAGTAAATAGTTCGTTAAAAACAATTCAACTATGCGATAAGGCATTATCTAGAAAACGTGTAGACAGCTAATAAATCGCAGTAATGAAAAAAAAATTCCAAGGTCATTCACTTCCAAAAGACACATCATACAAGTAACGTGGTTTATGTAGTAGTTTCTTTACCATCGTTATTTAAGTGCAGGTTAAATCAACTTGCGGACTAGCTCCGAAATTTTTTTTTATGAACAACAAATATAACTTAAACTTAAGTTTCAAAAACTTGCATTTCGAAATCACAAACAGATCCTCCAATTTTTATTTACATAAACATCTACATATCCTAATCTCAATAGCATGGAGTAGGTATCAAGATCTCTCCAAATGTTTATCTTCAACATTATTCAAGATTAGTGAGACCCAAATACTTTAATGTGTCCTCTTTCTAAAACAGTTATTGATGGCCCGGCCCTACTTTAGATTATTAATTCATAAAATTAAAAAAATAATTAATCACGTTATCGATTTATCTTTAAAACATCGATTTAAACTATCAGATACGCGTTAAGGAACAAAGAATGACCGTCAAAAAATTACCGATATTATTGGTCTTATCATAGAATTACCATTGCTCAATTGGCATCAATCCTTTTAAGACATACATATAATGTATATAATCTGATAATTAAGGAATTCACTGATCTAGACTAATCTGTTTTTGTTGTTAAAGTTGTTTTGATTTGGAATATGTACTGATAAATTTTCTTACAAAGCAGATACATAACAAAAATAAAATTGTTAGTCACACTTGTGCTCAGCTGCTATTAACATTACAAAGAAGCAGAGTGAGTGTCTTGAGAAATCGCAACTAAAAATACACACCATACTGCGCCATTCATGTGACAAATGACAGCAGTGACAGATAGCGAATAGCGTACAATTTTTGGCCAAAAAGGTGCAGCGACTCTTGTCAATTATGAATAGATACAAGGAAATGCGATAAATCCATAGACCTATATAGTAGGGACACGACATATTGTTCTATACGTACAATTGCTTATATAAATAGCACCCATTATGAAGGCACACACATAAACATATATCTATCTCGTTCTTACTCAGCACTTTAACTCACAGGAAAACAATATAACAGTATTTCAGTGCGTACATACATAAAATGAAACATGAATATACGTAAATGTCTAATGAGGCCGAAAATCCGCCATGCTTAGCGCACCAAATTGTCACGTCAGTTCGGCCGTCTGTTTTGGGTTGTACATTATATAATGACTTTGATATCGATTTAATATGATTGCTTATATAAAATTTCTTATTTTATCATGCTTAAAACATACAAAAATAATAATTAAAACATATTTTATAGGATCTCAAGAAAGTCGATTCTCCAAACCTATTATCTATATATATTTAAATTCATTATGAAGCCCTCATCTGAAAAATCGGACACCATTTTTCGGTCGGAATCTATTGATCATGACACTAATCATAAATACCTCTTAATAAAATATGTCATCAAAACATATTTAGACATTCTGTTTAGATATTTCGGGAAAAAGGCTACCGACAAAATCTCTTCGGAACTATTTAAATAAAATAATTTTATTCCGTAGTGAGTAAAACACTATTGTAAATTCGTTAAATAGTTAATAATTAAGTGATTTTAGAGAGGAAGTCACAAGGAATGACGTTTGTAATTAATGAATAAATGTTCTGTAGGTGTTTTTTTTTATCACGCGGTCCCTTGATAAGTTTAAAATTTGAATCACTCTCAAGTGAGAGTGATTCAAATGGTGCGGCGCACCTTCCTTGAGGTGCGCTGCGGTAGTGTGTTACGGACTTTAGAATCAGCAAAACAATTAAAATAGATTGTAATAGTCTAAGAAAAACACGTACTCAAAATACGATAACATTTAGCATGCCAGAAATGGGCAGATGGCACTGTACTACGCCATATCTTTATGTTTTGCGGCAAACAACAACTTTATANAGTGATTCAAATGGTGCGGCGCACCTTCCTTGAGGTGCGCTGCGGTAGTGTGTTACGGACTTTAGAATCAGCAAAACAATTAAAATAGATTGTAATAGTCTAAGAAAAACACGTACTCAAAATACGATAACATTTAGCATGCCAGAAATGGGCAGATGGCACTGTACTACGCCATATCTTTATGTTTTGCGGCAAACAAAAACTTTGTAAAAACAGTGTAGCAAATTTTAAAAATCGTCCTCGTTTACTTGGCAAATTTGAAGCACGAACTCGTCTTAGATTTCACATAATATCTAAATCACATCATCTTTGCACATAACAATTTACTTACTTCCTATTAAAGTATAAATTCTACAAATAATTTATACTCAACAATATTTAAAATAAAATGAGCCAAGAACGTTTATCGATAAAACCTACTAACATTAAAATCTTCTGGGCAGCACTAAAGCCGCCATGTTTTGTGGCCAGATGACGTCACAGTGGCACGATTTTTTTTATGACGTTTCATTTCCATAGGTTTCATACTTCAGTGGATAAATCAGATATTACAATATCAGTTATTTATAATTTGTTCAAAAGGCTCTTTTGATTGGATTGTCATCATATTTTAAATTTTTAAAAGACGGTGGCCCTTTATTTTATTGTTTTATTTTCCTATTTACCTAAAAATACTAGTACGATGAATACCAAAAAAGTACTATAGGTATAAACAGAAACTAGTGATTTATTTTGAATGTTTTTAATCAGTCAACTTTACGTATCTTATCGTAGACTCTAAACTGTGCATCTGGAGTATCCATCAATGTGATCTTGACGTTGTTTCTAAGTCAAATATCATATTTATAGATTAAATTAGGGCATTTGTGATTGAATTGTTATTCTAAAGTCACATTTAAATAAAACTTAATTTAGGTTGGGTAATGCAAAAGCATCAGTTACAGCTCTCATATCATTTACCTCATATGAAGTCTGTTCGACTTGTATCTTAGTGATAAAAATTGTAGGTAGAAAATTTTAAACAGTATATTAAAGCAATCACGTTATTTTACTAGTGCCGACAGGGATTTTTTTTAGCGTAGTTGGGTGGGCGAGATCACGGTCCACCTGGTGTTAAGTGGTTACCGGAGTGCATAGACACCTACAACGTAAATGCCGCCACCCACCTTGAGACATGAGTTCTAAGATCTCACTTTTAGCTATGGCTGCCCCGCCCTTCAAATTGAAACGCATTACTGCTTCACGTCAGAAATAGGCAGGGTGGTGGTACCTACCCGTGCGGACGCAATCACAAGACGTCCTACTTCCAGTAAAAAAAGCTCATAATAGACGGAAATTGATAATACCACAGTCTACCATTAATATCAGATCGACATCTCTACCGCAACCTTGAAGAGTTCTCCTTCTTCCTCGTCATCATTGTCATGATAAACGATTTGTTTATTATTATTTTTAGCCTGAATTCGTTTCCTTTAAGCAAATCTGTAATTATTAGTATATAATAAGCTAAAAATAAAATGATTTAGAGCATAATAAAACGAGATGAGATAAAATAATGTTCCAGTAAATTCTGGGTCTTTAATGAGACTTTAGTGGATTTTCGGAAAAAAAAAAACTTTAATACTATTCCCAACAATTGTACTTTCACAGATACTAAACAGTTAATAAGCCCCCTTTTTTTTTTTTTTTTTCCNTGAGCCAGACTGTCATTGGACTTACGCAGTGGTGGAAGGCTAGACCTGCAGAAGTTACCTTCTGCAGCCTTAGCTAGCGACCAGAAAGCACGGCTCCCAGAGGGATAGCTATTCAGTCGCTCGCCAATTCTGGCAACGTGCTCCGACTTCGCCTTGGCAATAACCCTCTTATAGGACCTAGAGGCGGCGTTAAATTTCCTCATAATACCACAGTCTACTCAATTTCCTCATAATACCTCAAATAGCTCATAGACGGATATTGATAATACCACAGTCTACCATTAATACCGGATCGACGTCTCTACCGCAACCTTGAAGGGTTCTCCTTCTTCTTCATCATTTTCATGATAAACGATTTGTTTATTATTATTTTTAGCCTGAATTCCTTTCGTTTAAGCAAACCTGCAATTATTACTATATAATTAGCAACAAATAAAATGATATAGAGCTTAATAAAACGAAATGAGATAAAATAATGTTCCAGTAAATTTTGGGTCTTTAATGAGACTTTAGTGGATTTTCGGGAAAAAAAAAACTTTAATACTATTCACAACACTTGTAGTTTCACAGATACTAAACAGTTAATAAGCCCCCATTATTAATTCACGTTTAAATCTGAAGAAAAACACTAATGAAAAAAAAAAGAGCATCCAAATTCGCGCTCCCGGCAAATGGTCCGAAACGTTATAATTTTTTTTTTTTTTTTATTGCTTAGATGGGTGGACGAGCTCACAGGCCACCTGGTGTTAAGTGGTTACTGGAGCCCATAGACATCTACAACGTAGACGCGCCACCCACCTTGAGATACAAGTTCTAAAGTCTCAGTATAGTTACAACGGCTGCCCCACCCTTCAAACCGAAACGCATTACTGCTTCACGGCAGAAATAGGCAGGGTGGTGGTACCTACCCGTGTGGACTCACAAGTGGTCCTACCACCAGTAAAAATTTAGCACCAGTAAATTTCGGGGCAGAATTAGGCACAGCACGCCTAACAGCCTCTGAAGTCCTTCTATCCACCAGGTATATGTTCGGAGCGGTGTCAGCCCACAAATACATCATTGCTTTCTGCATCGGAGTTGAACTGTTAGCGGCTGGCACGAGAAAATGGCTGTCTCTCGTCTACATCTTTACGTTTTCGTTCATGTCAGCGTTGGGTATCGGCATTGGGATCTTACTAGTAGGAGGGTCAGGTGCCGCGGCAGCCGGACTATATTCAGTGGTGTTACAGGTCAGTCTTATATATTTTTTTGGGTTAGCTAGTTTAAGATTAAGTCAGTGTGCTTAGTGCGAGTTTCTTAACGTTCTCGATAGCGTAAAAGTTAAGCCAATTTTGTATGCAGTTGGAACAGCGCCCCTAGCGGCAAACGTACGCAAACGTTTCAACTCCATTCAAATATGAGTTAACTTTCACGCTCTTTTACTCTAGATTCAGCGAGCTAGTAGGTGAGCTCACGGGGCTCAGCAACACTGGTCCGAGTTAGAGCAGTGCTTCGCAGAATCTACCAACGGAGACCATGGTATTAAGTTGTAATCGGAGCCTATAGAATAGACAGACATCAACAACGTGAGAGTCGCCACCCAACATAACAAACGCAATGGGGTCCGAGTCTGAGTTGTATATTTTATCGACGATCTCACCTTTGAAATCAGAACGCATTACTGCTTCACCGTAGAAATAAGCAGGCAGGTGATTTCTACTTATCGAGATTTGGCTATCTATATCAAAGTATGTTATCTAAAAAGTATATTGTTAATTTTAGATTAAATAAATAGTTGCATTTTTGCGTTGAGCCTTTTAAACAACCACTGTTTAATGAAGAGAGATTTACTTTAAATATTCATACTTATTTAAAAATGTACGATGATTTCTTAGGAAGACGTGAAAAGTAAGAGCTAATGATTGTAAAGATATGAAAAATCGTTCGAACGTTTTTTTTTTGTAAATTTATCAGACAATGTTCTTTATAGGATATTAACTAAAAGACATGCTATAGCAAGCTCAACTAAAAACTGGTTTTTATTTTATACTTTTGGTGATCCTGATATTTACATTAGGTCAAAGTAATTATATGAATGTATTGCCATCGGTCTTCGATACGTATGCAAATTTCTCGTGCCTGGAAGTTAACGTAAATCGCATAGATAGATATCAAGTCAATAAAAACATCTGTTAACCAAAGCTAGTAAATAACTGTTACGAAATATATAGGTACAACATATTTATGAAAAACCTAAAAAAAAAAAATTAAAAAAAATAACACACGCTGTCGGTTTTTTGAATCTTTCTACCTCAAGCACTTACTGTTTTGCTTGTCCGGATGATACACTTAGAAACATATTTCAGGGCATTGCCTGCGGTACTCTGGTCTACGTGGTGTTCTTTGAGGTGTGGAAGCGGAGCAGCGGCCTCCTGCAGTTCGCGTGCGCTCTCCTCGGGTTTGCGGTCATGGTTTCTCTCGAGGTTACCGTTGAATTCAGTGAGTAAATTATATTCTACTAGCGACCCGCCCTCGCTTCGCTTCGGAAACTGTAATTTATTATTGATTTCTCCACTATTTAATGGATGTTATTATACATATAAACCATCCTCTTCAATCACTCTATCTATTAAAAAAAACCGCATCAAAATCCGTTGCGTAGTTTTAAAGATTTAAGCATACATAGGGACAGAGTAAGCGACTTTGTTTTATACTATGTAGTGATGATTGAAGGATTTAGATTTAAACGAACGTTTGGATTAGTAAGGGCTTGTTAATTTTTTTAAAATTTTTTATTGCCCTTGTATGCAGACGAGCATACCTGATGGTGAGTGGTTACCGTCGCCCATGGACTTCAGCAATGCCTACTGAAGTCCATGGGCGCTGCCTACCGCTTAATACTCTCCACATGCCTCGTTTGAAGAAGGACAAGTTTTCGCTTCGCAGGCGCGTTCTGTTATTTTACTTCCTTATATTATTATAACAGCGATTCTTATTTGAAGATGGATTAATAATTTCAGTAAATTTTTAAATCTACCAAAGCATGTCCTAGTGCCCTGGTTTTTTCTTCAAATTTTTTCTGTTCTGTTTTCTGCTACGAAGGACATCGAGGAATATCCGTTCAATTGCTACTCTATAATTGAGACTACGACCTCATTTCTCATCGAGTTCGACGACCTGTACTCCAAATATACAAAAGAAAAAAATACTCAGAATTGTATTTTAACTGGGATTACTTAGCTAACAACGAATCCGTAATGTAATGAATAGAAGGAACATACATACATTCTTAAATACATTTATGTATTTAATTGAATACTATCACAATTTTTTTTTAAAAGATATAATCGTTTTTGTATTAATAGATTTAATTATTATTAGCTTTCTGGATAAAATAGGAGTTTTTTAATTTTTCATATTCTTTTCTTGCAGTTATAATATGAAAACGACGAAGGATACCGGAGAATGTTATGTAATGCTATATTTAAATAAGACGCTCAATATTGTGACAGTGTATATGTGTTTAAATAATTTATAGCTACAGTGAATTTCAGTCAAAGAAGATTCAATGTAAAACGCGGGAAGTCTTAAGTTATAATTCTAAATTAAATAAAGATATTGCTATCGCATGCGAATACACTAACAATTCGTCATAGGCGTGATGACTGAATGTTTTGTTGCTTTAAGCTAAGCTTCTGTGCTGGCAGAAATACGGAACAAGAATTCTTTGTGCTAGAGAAAGCGCTATAAAGCAAGAAACGTAAATATTTTCATGCGCCATATTTTCAGAAGCTCCTATATATTTTTCATTAAGGCAATTTTTGTAACTACATCTGTCAAAATATATCCTAATTCGTTAGGAATTCAAGCAATTTTTGTAAACAAATTGATTTTGTTTCACTATGTAAAGTACTTTAAAATGTATAACTTATTTATGGTATCTAATAAATGCCAATAAATCCAAAGATTTTCTAAATTTATAAATTTAGCTCTCGATGTTTTGGCACGATTGTAGCAACCCTACGGAATAGAATGCCAGTGTAATGGAATGTAATGTTTAGCTGCCTTAGCTGGAATAGCTCCCTAGGATACCAGCGAATAGGTATGAAAAAAAGTAGAGTAATATAATATTTGTCACTGTCATCCCGTTTGTAAAGGTTCCTCGTAATATAATTTAAAACTTAATTCTAGTTTCATGTTGCTTTTGTATTTTCCCTTTGTCAAGCGGGTTATTAACCCGGCTGTCAATGTCACCTATTTAATAATTTTAATATCAAGAACTGTGAAGGACTACAAAATAACAAATTAATGTGTTCTTAATTTCCATTTCCGGTTTATTCTAGTCCATATTTCACATATATTTTTAATAAGAGTAAACAATAAAGTAAGACCAAAGAAAGTAGGTACTCGTGTTTATAAAATTTCAAAGATATGAGATAAGATATTGTTTTATTAGGCTAGGTACTTGAACTCATGAGTTGTGTAATACTCTATCACCATCTCTTTGAATCCATTAAGTCTTCAAGTCTAGTATCAAGTTTGTAAATGATGATAAGTTTATAATTAATTATATATACAGTCAAACCTGGGTAAGCGAGAACTGGATAAGTGAGAAAACTCTATAAGTGAGAGTAATAGCCAGGACCCGTCATTTTAAGCTCCCAAAACCTCTATTAGAGAGAAACAGAAACCTCTGTAAGAGAGAGTCGTTTTTCCCTCATGGACCTCCATAAGTGAGACTGCTACTTATCTATACCTCTATAAGCGACAGCCGAGATTTATTTATTTATATTATTTAGGAGGAACAAATGAAAAAACAAATTACGAATTTAACATCTGCTATTTTATGACTCATTCTTAACTTTTGTGGAACTTCCGTCTATTGTTTTTGAATTGTTTTCTCGTCAATATTGAACCTATTCTATTTCGTGGAACTAAATAGCGTTGTTATTTTATCGCATTCTTTTCGAATGGACACGTGTGCCTCTGTACCGTCCTGTTTGTCGGACTTACTCAATTTAACGTTAATCAATTGCGAAGGAAAGTTCTGTTCTGCATCATGTCCAAACGGAAAATTAAAGTACTGTCATTAAGTGAATAGTGAATGCGTTTGAATCCGGAAAATCGCGAAATGAAATTCAGGTGCATTAGCGAGAAACTCGGGTTAGTGAGAAACCTCTATAAGCGAGAATGAGATTGTGCTCCCTTGAACACTCGCTTATCCAGGTTTGACTGTATTTCTATTTCTATCATGCTATAGTGCTCGCAGTACGATTCTATTGTTTGTTTGGAGTCTACTATTAAGTATTGCAATGTTATTTAAATCGAGGTTTAGAATTTTCTTTGGTTTGTGATTTGTACTTTATACCTACAATACAAAAAAAGTTATTCGTGTCCGAACGACATTATGTATGAAACGCGCAGATCAGTCGATTTGCAGGATTACATTAATAATTAAAAAAAAAAAAACGAAAGTACTTGTTTTACAAAGCTTTTGCACTGCGAAATTAACAATCAGCTGATTGACGGAATACACTGACACCAGTGTTGCGAGAAAGATCGCCTGTGCTAAAAAATTGGATTTCGTAAAATGAGAATTATTTACAATGTTCGAAATACATGGAAAGTCTGAAATTTTAAAAACATAAATAATAATAATATTAATGTATAAGCATAAAATAGGCACATGATTTGAACCAGTCATGGTTCTGTCTGTATACGACATTGTAATCAATATGTTGTTTAAAATTAAGAATACTTACAGAGAAGCAAATTATATGTATTAAATTTTCATTGAAGGTTGTGTTTATAAAATAAATTATTTAATGAGAACAAATTATTCAAGATGTTTATTTTTTACCTTCTTCACAAAAACAGCAGTGTCATGATTGAATATATTGCGAGATGTTACGGATTCGATATGCAATAGTAGTGTTTTACTGTGGCTGTTTGCTGATTATTTTCTTTATTGCATACAGTTTTGGTTAGTGTGTGTAGTTTGCCGCTAGGGGCGCTGTTCCAACTGCATACTTTTAGTTAACTTTTACGCTATCGAGAACGTTAAAAAACTCGCACTAAGCACAAAGATTGATCTGCCAGATTGTCTAAGATAACTAGTTGACGCGTAAGAAATATAATTGTTTCAAATCCATCAATCATCAATTTAACAAATTGCAAAATCCATATTTTAATTGGACGCATATTTACTAAAGACTATACTGAGATCTTAGAACTTATATCTCAAGGTGGGTGGCGCATTTACGTTGTAGATGTCCATGGGCTCCAGTAAACACTTAACACCAGGTGGGCTGTGAGCTCGTCCACCCACGAGCAATAAAAAAAATATATAAAAAATTAAATTGCCCAACTATTATTGTGACGAAAATGTTTGGTCTTGTCGATAACATTATACACATTACGCATAACAATTACCTACTTTACGGAGTCAATCCAACTAATTCACATTCCCTTTACTGCGATTGATCACTCTTAGTTGAAGGGAAAAACGCGATTCCCATAGTGGTAGATTTTGGGAAGCAGTCACTTAAGCAAATGGCTCTTGTTAGGGGCAGGGTAGCACACTCTCTCAGATTGAGCCCCAGTCACACAGGTAGCTGTACTGGTGGTAGGACCTCTTGTGAGTCCTCGCGGGTAGGCACCACCGCCCTGCTTATTTCTGCCGTGAAGCAGTAATGCGTTTCGGTTTGAAGGGTGGAGCAGCCGTTGTAACTATACTTGAGACCTTAGAACTTTATCTCAAGGTGGGTGGCGCATTTACGTTGTAGACGTCTATGGGCTCCAGTAACCACTTAACACCAGGTGGGCTGTGAGCTCGTCGACACATCGAAGCAATAAAAAAAAAAAGTAAGTTTCGGTGAAATAGCCCCTTAGGGTACCAGCGAATAGTTAAGGGAAAAAAGGGAAAATGAAACAAACTTTGTCTTTTAATTCAACAAATCCGTAATGAAATTAACATTTCATATGATTTATTTTATTGTTAAATATGTTTTTTACTTACAACTAATACATTGAAACGAGGGTCGGTTTTGAAGTATTTTGCAGGAACTGCTGATCTCATTAGCCACCACATCCTCTTGTTTAAGTCAAGTTTTACAAATGTTGGGATTTCAATTATAGTTCAATGCCTTTAATTACTTCGCTTGTTTCTGTTCCAATATTATATTATTATGTATGTCCCAATTTTATTAACCTCACAATATATATGACCCAATTTTATTGTACTCACTATATGTATGTACTACGCGTCTGCGACGTACTACTTCGTTTACTTAAAAACTAATATAAAGAGAAAGACATTTATAGAGAAAAACTTTGATAATCCTTAACATCTAACCGGTAAACGGGGTTAATTTTGAAGCCATCCTTTTTTATTCCTACACATTACATATTCCTAAGGCCGGTACAATTCATTTATAGGATTAATACCTTTTAAATATTAATATAATGTTACGAATGCTCAACTATAAGTTAATATTATGTTATATGATTTAATGGACCAAAGCATTTGACATTTGTAATCAAATTACATAGTACTTTAAGTTATTGTTTTTAAATACAAATTTTGTTTCACAGCACTTCTAAATAACGTAACAATAAATTTACGGTTTTAAAGAAAAAAAAATTAAAAAGAAAAAAACCGTTTTGTAGAATTTCATGTGAAGATATTAAAACTAAAGGAGGTCAAAACGGAAAACAGTAGAAGAGAATTAAAAAAAAAAAAACATTTACTAACTTACACAACGAAGCACCCGTTATCTTATTCTAATAAATAAATAAACAAATAGCACTATGAACTACGGAAACAAAATCTATAATTCGCACTTCTAAATAACTCACTANAAAAAAAAAAACATTTACTAACTTACACAACGAAGCACCCGTTATCTTATTCTAATAAATAAATAAACAAATAGCACTATGAACTACGGAAACAAAATCTATAATTCGCACTTCTAAATAACTCACTATCGGATATTAAGCGTCTTATTATGGAAACGAGATGATAAGCGCGAATTATGAATTTCGTATCGTTCACGAGATTGTACAGAGCGTGAAACTAGACATAAAAATTACGAATACGTTAAACTTGAACAAATATTTAAAATTCACTACACAATGTTTAATATTAAAATCTCACTAGTATTTAATTTAAGAAGACGTATTGATAAAATATTTATTAAGGTAGATATTAGGGTGACGTAAGCCATGTGTGTCGCTCAGGGCGCGTCGGAACTCCGTTTATTTTAAATGGCAACAACTTTTGTTAAGCTACATGTGTGACGTAGGACGCGTCGTTCTTGCGAGTGCCAAAAATGGCGAGTTTAATAATAATTAACATTACCTACATCTGTGGTTATTTTAGTAGTATTTGTTTTTCCTAAATGTAAATCGATTTAAAGCGATTAAAAGTGAATCGTAAATTTTTAATGAATTCATAGTTAATATTAAAATGATAGCTAGTGTAAAATGCGCGTCACGCGTTACGTTGATTTTCCGGTTTGAGCTCCGTGAGCTCACCTACACGTCAAGGAGAAGCTGAAATAGCCTGTTAAGGCTATTAGCATAGGTAAAAAAAAGTTGATTTAGTATGTGCGAGACAAACCTTTCATGAACGTCATCTCAGAGGTGTGCGGCCAGATTGTTTTTTTTTTTTATTGCTTAGATGGGTGGACGAACTCACAGCCCACCTGGTGTTAAGTGGTTACTGGAGCCCATAGACATCTACAACGTAAATGCGCCACCCACCTTGAATTTAATAATGTTCTGAAAACTGACCTCAACTCTAGTTGTTTTTTTTTAATCAATTTTTTTATTGTATGCTAACATTTGTAAATTTCTAAATTACCTGTTTTTTTTATTAATGCAACCAATTTTTTTCTAACCTTAGCTTTATATGTTTTTAGCTTTCTCAAGCACGGTTTCACATTATAAGAAGGCTTCATTTTTAGTTTCTATTAACTGTGGAAACTATGAAAATAATAGTCTCACAGATAATCTACAATTTTACGGTTTAGCCCAGGAATGTGTTTGTTATTCGTGGCGAGTCGGCAAATCTCTGTCTCTTTCTAGTGCTCGTGTAAGAAGGCGATGCACAATCAGTCATGTTTAATAATTTAATGAATCTTGCACAAAATGTATGCGGAAACTGCCTATGTGACTGATTCAAATGAAATTGAACCTTAAAACTGCCAAGACAAAACCTAACTAATTGATCCTTTTTGTGCTTAAAATAAATTAACTTAAAATTTCCCGGGTTCTATATTTGTAATAAAATGCAACAAAACTTCTTAATATTTTTGGCACACGAAGGAAATAAATTTTTATTTATTTATAACGATATGGTAATAAAGTTTTATGTATGAAAACTAATTTCAAAGGAAACGGAATGATAATATGAAGATGGCAATATTGATTTACAAATTTTTAAACTAAAGCTTCGAATTCAAAAGTTTCTCAAGAGATCCAAATGAAACTGAAAAGATTTTTGATGGCTTTAAAGCATTCAACTATTATAATTTTACTGTATTGCCTTTCAACATTTGCTATATATTTTCATTATATATTATTAGCTATATATTAATTTTAAAATTATATAACAGTAATCACATACATATATGTACGTATAACGATTAATATACATAATAAGGTTGTAATGAAGAGGTTTAACTAAAATGAAAACAAAAAAAAATAGCTTTTCTTCGTTGTACACATTTTCCTGTTGAGTTTATGTATATGACGATTAAAAATATACGCTATGCTTATTGAGATAAAGCGTTGATTACATAGGTGCGGTGGAGGCATGCGGTTAAATGATGATCCCTCATCGTTTTCTTGTTTAGGATTTGAGGAGTTTGTTCGCTCGTTGATTGGCAACCGCGATACGAGTTTCGTTGCTTTCACCCTAGAATATATAAACATTAAATTAGTCTGCATCAAGAAGTCATTATGAAATGTTTATTTTTATATTAGACGTTAGTTAGTCACATTATCTTTTATCGGGATTGTAGGCTTTCTCATAATTATTTTAGTCTTACAAATATACCTAATCTACTTCATATCCTATTTAGTATTATTTTACAAATAAGTAAATTTAAACAGAGCCCTTTCGCGTTCTTAATTAATTCAATTTTTATTAAAAAAGGGCTTGTCAAATATACACTGTAGAATCCAATATGTAATTAATACACAAGTGATTCAACTCATTTATAAATTTGTTTACGGCTATTATACAAACAATACACATATGTAATATATAATATAATGAATATTACTATTATTATTGCGCGACGTATTTCAGTACAATTTCACATAATCGTTTTTAATACAAGGGTAGCCTTTTTTTATTGCTTAGATGATTTTTTATTTTTATTCTTACCCTTTAATTATTAATTATAAAATTATATTATAGTATGGGTATTTTGCATTGTTTTTACACCCATCATACGACCCATCTGATGATAAGTGGTCACTGTAACTCATGAAATTTAATGCCAAACGCACAGCTAAAGCGTGGTTTATCGTTGTTCATTTACTGGTAAATCTTTCTTGGGTAACATTTATCTCATCTGTACGGGTATAATCTTTAATCAAATGTCTCGTGACAACAATTGAGAAAGCCTACAATAATTTTGCATGTTCATTATATATTTAGTGATTAATAAATACACTTGCCAACACATAAAATAATTAAATCGATCCATCCCTAGCAAAATTAATCGTGTTCGAGAAAACGTAAATGGTTGTGGGAATTGTAATTTTAGTTTTTAGTTAAAGTTTTCCGAACACATCACCGCTATTATTGTTTGGCAACCGAATTAGTTATCATAATACACTGAGTTATGAGCGAACCGTTCGCGAAATCGAAATCCTGATAAGTATTACTTCAAATAAATGGAAAACTATGTACATTCAAGTACGTACGATTAAGCATCCTGTTAGCAAATTTATATTTTGTAAGTCCGCAACTGAAGTAATGGCGGCACACGAGGCCATTGACCCCGAGCGTCAATGTTCTATCATTGAGTTCCATTGCGCGTCGTATTGTTTTTTTTTTTTTTGTTAATGTGTGAGCAATCATCAGTACTATCTACCTTCGTTTTCGAAAGCGGTTCCAATATACAACTTCTTACAGGAAGATAATAATTACAAAATTTTATAATCTCTATCTTAATAGCGTTAGTCGAAGCGTTAAGCTTTTTTTTTTAAATTTATTCTACCTTAAAATTATAACACCGAAAGCTATTGTGTTATAGAATCATTATTACAATGTGAATTGCCATCATTTATCAAAATTCGTACCCGATTTCGACTATTTATTTTATGCGAATTGAATATGTATTTCATTTTAGACTATCCGCGTATTCATTAAATACCTACTTTTTAGTAACTGTCACTTTACGGATATAAGTACTATCTTATAAGATATCGTCACGTGTATGTTAAGACATACGAAATGTACTTTTTGATTCAATTAAGAAAACTTATTTATGGGCGGAAGAAACCTTTAATTTGTACAGTTTTTGGTCTAACAACACGACGTCTGTTTTCATTATTATTCATCCTACTTTCAAATTAATTGTTATTTTTTTTATCATTTTTTTATTGCCTTTGTAGGCAGACGAGCGTACGGCCCACCTGATGGTAAGTGGTTACCGTGGCCCATGGACTTCAGTTATGCCAGAAGCAGAGCCAAGCCGCTGCCTACTGCTTAATACTCTCCACAAGCCTCGTTTGAAGAAGGACATGTCATAGCGCTCGGGAAACACCGTGGAGGGGAGCTCATTCCATAGCCGAATGGTACGTGGCAAAAAAGACCTCTGGAAACGCACTGTGGATATTCATTTACATAATCAAAATTTCAGTGCGGCTGTAAAGTTTTGCGAAAATTTAATAATTTTAATGATGCTGCAATTCACAGTAACAAATTTTGAAAGCGGTGCACTGTTAAAGAAAGGTGCGTATAAAATATTTATTCATACTCACTTTTTTCACTGATTTCTTTGTGTTCGTGTGTGTGTATGTGTCGGTGTTGCAGTCTCGTGGTTCAATTCCAACTCAATGAATCAAGACTCAAGGTCGTTTTTAACCTCTCAACAATTTTATTAAATAATTTTGTAATTTAATTCTTGAGCACAAGTTACGGCGGGGAATTATAATTGTACAATAAAATAAATAAAAAAATAAAAATTGTACTCGAATGTTTTTTTATTTTATTTAATATTCACAAAATAAATAAAAATAGCTAAGAACAATAAATTATGTTTCATTTATTTATTATATTAGTAATGCTAATTAATGGTAATCTAGTACAAACTAGTGCTCATTTATATAATATAATCATCTTTCCATATGCGCAACGTAGAAGCAGATACATTTGTTACTCTCGCGAAGATATGTTATTATTTCATTGTTATTTTAACGAATATAAATAACCGAACATCAATTTTGTTTATTTAATACTTAAAACGGAACGTTCATTGCCCTAGGATTCATTCGTTTTAAAAAAAAAAAAGTTTTGTTTTTAAAAATTAATAAATATAATCTGTACATTGTTGCACAAACATAAATACTTCTACGCTTGAAACGTCTATGATTTATTTATCTTTTTTTTTAGACGAAAGCCGATCAAATTGTACGGTTCAGCCGTAAACTTATATGATGTTAATACTTTTTTTTTTTAAATGTTCTTAATCAAATTCTATTATCACATATCCGTCCCTATCACTTCACATATTCTAACTAATGCTACATTTCTTTGCGAGCTTCGAAGCCTTCTTTATTTATTTACAGAATTGTTGGAAAGCATACATAGAGGAGAAAAAAAATTATATTGATGGCACAAGAATTGAATATCGTAATCTGGAATCTTCAACAATTTTTTTTTTTAATTTCTAATCTCTATTATTAAGTTTTTAAATATTCACTGATTATGTTATTTCGGCTTAAAAAGGTCTTCAAACAACAGCTACATTCTAATATTGAATATAATAATTATATTATGATGTTTATTAACATGAAAGGACATAACATCTTATTGCTAATTGTTTATTTTAATAATTTCATCTATTAAGTTTTATATAATATACTATAATTTATAACTTTATTATTTTATTTCATAAGGGAATGATTGATTTATAATTGTTTGTTGTACAGATCAATGTTTCAAACGTATGCCGAATTGTATCACGTAGAATGGATACGCACCTCGTTCGAACAAAAAATTGTAGTAACAATAGTAATCTCAATTAGGTTGTATAAAGATGGTTCCGCCTTTCAAACACAGGACTGCTTCACGACAGAAATAGGCAAGAAGACATCTACCCGTGCAGCCTCGCAATACGGACCATATTATTTTAAACATTCTCTATCTCTTCTTTAACCTATGTCCACCCAATGCCGAGCGTAGGTCTCTATATACGCACTCAATTACTTTCGGTCTCTTGCCTTTCGTATTAAATATAAATCAATTTTAAACATTAAAGTCTTTTAATTTTAAAATATCGAACACACATAATAATTGAAGATAACAAAAGAACAACTTTTTTTATTTATTGCTTAGATGGGTGGACGAGCTCACAGCCCACCTGGTGTTAAGTGGTTACTGGAGCCCATAGACATCCACAACGTAAATGCGCCACCCACCTTGAGATATAAGTTCTAAGGTCTCACGTATGTATAGTTACAATCTGTTATCGTGTGAGCGCGGTCGTTTATCGTTTTCAGGTTTTCTCACGTATTTCGCATTCCCTAATCCGCATTTTAGTGCCCGATAACGTTCGATTGCGGACTAACAAGAGATTCGTCTAATCCATCACGAACTCCTTGTCGTATCTGAGCGTATCAGACTACGTGATTCAAGATCTGTTCAATCGGCTGTCATAAATTTAATACAATATGGGTGCGTAATCGATTTACGTGTGACATTTCAAACATAGTATGCCGCGTGTGTAGGGTTGTCACTTTTGTTTCGTACGTGTTTTGTTTCGATTTTATTTATTGTTTTTTTTTTCTTATTATTTTATTATACATTTATTTTTGAAGCCTTGAAAAACGATTTTTGACTTCTTTCGCTCGGTTCTTGCGGTACCATTCGAGATTTCAACAAGTTTTTGATATGCGAATGTAATATGGTAAACTTTGATCATAATTATCATATGATTGGTATTTGATTACATTTAAAGTTACTTTTCATGAATGTTTAATTAATTTATTCGGTCTTTAAGCTGGATATCGGCCTTTCACTATGTATTTGTAATTTTATATAAATGACAACCCTATTTAGTCTTCATAGATTCAACATTAAAATTTGCAAAATTCATAGAGCAACTTTATTATTGTGAAAAAAAGAGGTAGGTAAATAGAATAAGTGCGTTCAAATAATGACCTTACTAACTATAATAGATAGAAGGTGACAAAAGTTTTTATGAATTTTAAGTTTATATAACTTTATAGAATTAGGCTACAATTTTTAAGGTAAGGTAAATACAGAAAAAATGTATTACGAGATATTTTATTTAGATTAATAATCGAAGGAATAAAATTATTCACTGAGTTACATATGTGATTTTTTCTATAATATAATGTTAAAATTTCGTTTTCAAAGTTAATTCTTCTATTGACTGCTTTATAGAATATCGTATGAATTTATTTTCTCATTCGTTTTACGTCAATATGCCATATGAATTGTCTAAAAGCGCTTTTACATTCGAACATTTAATTATGGTTATTAAGATATAATTACTAAAAGGAAGCACAGACGTCATCTTTTCTTCAATACGTAATCGTAAGGAAGCTAACTGATTTGTTTTCTTGCTGAAAAATTCTATAAAGCAGTTAAACAAGCATACTTTCGTAAGTAAGAATTTGTTTAGCACAGATAGAACAGCTAGTTCATCTTATAATACTTTACATGAGTCGTCTATTATCAAAGGTGGCAATCTGTGCATTTGGACAATTTTTTTTTATTGATATGTCAATTCAGATTGATTTGAATATAATCGTCTCTCCTTCAAAGAACACGGTTCAAAACCTGCATTAAATAAAGGTTAATAGTTAACCTTTTATTTATCTAAGATGTCGTTCCGAAGAGTTTTGTGACTGCCAATGGAATACAAAGTCAATAATTCGTTTTTCTGATTTACCAATCATTGTCCAAAAGTCAGATTGCCGCCTTTGATAATAGTCGACTCACATACAATAACGCAAGGACGAGGCTTTTTGAACATCCATATGCTTTTTACAAACCACCAAAAATATACTTGACATTTATTTGGTTATCAAGATGCAATCAAACATAGCATCTTAATTCAAACCAATGTTTACTAGAAATTAATAATGCCAAAACTGTACCATCATATTTTATACGTACCATTTGAAAATTCTCTATTATTATTCGTGAACAAATTCAAATACGGACTATAGATTAGGCGCTTTTAGGATTATTATTTTTTTGTTGTTTGATTTACGCGTATTTATAAACAATCCACGAGACTGTGTGTGTTTGTCTGTTGTGTGTTTGGGTGCCGCCGTCGTTTACTTGAGGAGCTCGTGAGCGCGCTGGTTCGCCAGAGTTATCCTCGTTTCATTTGACTCTCCCTATGATACACAAGACCCGTATTTTTTTTTTATATATATATAGTACAAGCTCAATACACAGCGACTGCACATGTTTATAATAATAAAAGCGGCGTCGGACCGGCTATAACGACTTATCCGCGCTTGCCATTTCCATTGGCATGTCAGTCGCTGTTTCTTGACAGACAGAGTAGGTATATAACATGTTAGTTAGTATGAATGCGTGTTACTGATGACCTCTAATTCTGCGGGAGTCGGACATGTTATTCGAATGATGTCGGAACTAATTCCGGTATGTGGTTATGTAACGTATTCATTGGGAGTCATGACATCGTGAGACGAGAGTACATTACTATATTACGAAAAAAAAAACGTATCATTCCTCATTTCTAAATCTAATAGAGCATGCTTAAGATAGAAGAATAGGCAATAAGAATATGCAACTATATCACATCTGAATACTAATTTTATATAGGTCGACTATTTAAGGTTTATAAACAGATTTAAAACTTCATACATAGTTAATAATAATGATAATAACCGGGAACAAGTGACAGGCGGTCATCCAGCCTCAAACAAGAGACTGATATAAATAGCAAAAAGACCTTTTAATTATTATTTTTTTGCGTACTGTTGGACGAGCTCACAGCCCACCTGGTGTTAAGTGGTTACCGGAGCCCATAGACATCTACAGCGTAAATGCCGCCACCCACCCTGAGACATGGGTTCTAAGGTCTCAGTGTTACAATGAATGTATGGCCAATGTGGAAATCGAACCCACGTGCTTCGGCCCAGCAATCAGGAGCGCTGACTACTGCACCATCGAGTCAGTTACCAAGTAAGGTTGCTTAAAACTTCACATTTACTTTTATTTTTTATATAATAACATAACTGGTTGACTTAGCCGTCGTGGAAATGTGTATTTTATATCTCCTCGTAATTGGCTAATGAGGAAATAATAATTCGTTTCGGGCGTCTTACTTGGTAACGGGGGAATTTGGTTATTCTATTCGTATCACAGATTAATCTAAGCGCCGGAGGTAACAAGAGATTTTATCCGCTTCATAGTCTTACTTGGCTACTGAGGAAACATGTTATTTTATCTTATCATAAATTGACAGGGCCGTTGAGGAGATATTACATTTTAACTGCCTCAAACCCTTATTCGACCAAAGTAAGTTAATCTCTAAATAGCACCAACAAGAACAATTCTTTTATCTCCAGATGACCAATGACATGCATTTCTTGTTCGAGACTTTTAGAATAGCAGCACTAAGTAGAATTTAACCAGAATTACGACCTAAATCTTCATGGGTTATAACGAGTTTTTAAAAGGAGATCCTAGCTAAGTCATGTTTTCAGTTATTAACCAATCGGATGTCGACTCTATTTTTTTTCTACCTAATACCTGCCAGGAAGCGGGTGATCAAACAACTTCGAGGGCCAATAAGCGCTACATTTTTCGTATAATGGACAAACTCTATCTAAACTAAAGTGACAGGCAAATGCATACACATTGAAATGGTGATCAATGAGTGCCATGAGAAGCGACAGAATTCTTCGAGGAAAATCAATTCGTTTCTCATTAGCATAACAAATTTGAAAACCACACCAGATAATGTACAAGACGAAGATTTGAAATTTATTTAGATTTGATCAGTAAATTCGTTGGTAGTGTTGCTATTTTATTTATTTTTCTGATGTCAATATTAAATATAATAATTACTGTAGATAATTAGTTTAATAAAAAAAAAAACTAGACTATTTTTGTTGTATCTTAATATTAAAAACATGAACAAGTTAAGTTTAAGAGAACTTTAGAATCTATTTAAATGTTCTTATCGTTTATTTTTTATAATAATATAGACAAAAAAACATTTTAAAATATGTTTGTACACGCGTACAAAGGAGTGCTTAACTACTCTTTTTTAATTTTCTTTTCAGGAAATAAATAACAGCTGACTTTTAATAAAGATTAAAGTAAACGAAAATATAATAATACTGGCAAAATAATGGCAACTTGTTTTTTTTTTTCTATCTGGCAACACTAATATCACGTGAACATTCAACGAATTTACTTTGTTCAAACTATACAGGTCTGTCACGTAGTAGGGTTGTGGCGAACTATTCGATCTTACCTTGCGATTGATGCGGTCGATCTGTCGGTTCTGGTTCTCGAGCTCGGAACCCATGTCCAAGGCCATGTTGCGCAGATTCCCGATCATGGTGTTCACTTGACCCATGTTCTCCTCCATTTCGTCTTCACGAGCGTCGTTCGTTATCCTATCACACGACTTATATATTAAACGACAGAAAAAATATCTATCGTAAAAAAAACGGATCAACATTAATTGATTTTTAGATTAAATTTAGATTAATCGATATAAAAATATGAATATAAATTAAAATAAGACATGACTTAAAGGTCTCAGTTACCAGGTCATAAAATCCCTAAAAAAAAATAGATTAAATATTTTTTGTCTATAGTGTAGTCTTGGCGAAATCTGTGATCATAGAGGTATAATAAATACCTAATCTTTGTCAACAGAACTATAATAATGTTCAAACTTATAAGTTCAATTAATTATAGTCGGATTTCGACTACCAGGGGACCACTACTATACGTAAATAAGTAATAAACCGTTTAATCCCGAATTTATGTATGGTAAAGGATGACTTCATGCATTTAGTAACCATGAACCGAAATTAGCTATAATGCGCGCGGAACTAGTTGGCCGCGTTTTAGCTGAGCGGTGGGACAGAGACGGGGGCGCTTGCTGTCATTGATGATATGAGATTTGATACTATGATAGACGAAATCATTATAAGCTTACAAGATGATTCTGAATCAAGTTCAGAGAGCTCAGAATCAAGTGATTCAGAGGATACGTCAGAGTTCAGAGTAATTTCATAAAAGTATATATTAATTAAATAATTTCATATATCTTTAAAATACGTCAGAAAAATTTCCTAAGCTTAATTTGTTTTTGGTTTATTTTACTATTAATTACAATATAATTAGATAGGTACAATATAAACTTCTAAAAGTTCAATTGTTTTTTATTTATTTACTAGCTGACCCGGCAGACTTCGTACTGCCTCAATATATAAATAAAAGACCTAAACTTTTGTATAAAATAAACTTAAAACAAACAAAAGGAATCCGTCCGACAGGGGACACATCAAAGGAAAAACAAAATTGTTATTTTTATTTAATTCCGAGCATTTTCATATTTATCTACCTTTTAAACCTTCTCTGGACTTCCACAAATAACAAAGCCAAATCGGCCCAACCGTTCTCGAGTTTTAGTGAGACTAACGAACAGCAATTCATTTTTATTTATATAGATTATTTCGTTTATTCATTTATGTATTTTATTTAGTCATTACTGTCTAATCTGATGTCCGTTACGAGCAGTAGACAACCCGCCCCTTCACCCCTGTCGCCACCTAAGCGCGGCCAACTAGTTCCGCGCGCACTATAGTCTTCAATAGGGTCGTACCTCCCGATATATCCAGCCTGCGGGCCGATCCCATTGCGTTCATCCATCACCCGCTGCGGCTGATTGTTGACCACCTTACCGTCATCGTTGCCCTTCCATGTGCCGTCGTCCTCTTTGAACGATGCTCCCCTGACAGATCACAAATTTCGTTTTTAGCGTCAATCATTTTGCGACACGAACTTTGTTATTGGTTCAAGCTCACGGCTCATCTAGCACTGGTCGTGAATAGGGTCACTGGATCCTATAAGCTTTACAATGCGTATGCCGCTACCCATTTTGAAAAGTGAGGTTAAAGGCTCAGTTATATTATGGTTGTCCTACCATTCCAATTTTGCGCGCTTACAATACATCAGCAATATTACGATATACGAAAGTCGTTCGTAAACACGTGTAATTAAGTACGTTTTTCCTTAGAAAAATTAGTACCTGCCTGCGGGATTTGAACACTGGCACAGTCGCATCGCTCGGTACGAATAGACCGGACGTATTATCGTTTAGGCCACGGCGACTTTAATAATGAAAATCACAAAGGAATAATAAAGTTGACTTGAAATTATTAAGTACGTAAATAAGGTATTTATGTAAAACCTGGTAAGTATGTGTAATTGTTTATTTATTTTTTATGTGTAAAGGAATATTATTATTACATTCTTAAGATATATATCGAGGGTTGAAAAGCGATTTGGTTTAAGCGACATTTTTGCAACGTTACAGCAAAGCCATTTAAAGTTTAAATTTGGGAAAAAATATCATAACAAAAAAACTTCTTCAGCTATTTAAATGGAGCAAACTTAATTGAAGTTCAATTAAAAACATCGCACACACCTAAATCGGACCTTTGATTGCAAAGATAAATGTCGCGCATTAAGCGAACGCACTTTCAACCCTCAGACCATATCTTTTTTCAATCGATAATTACACCGCGGTTAATTTCTATACTTCGATAATACTTGTCCACCCGACGGTTGTCTAGAAGATATCTGACAAGACCGCCCATTATACTATTGTATTTGATGTTTGCGTTTGGGTTTATATTATATTAGCCCTCATTCGCACGGGCGTTTTAAAAACAATGCGTTAAAACTCGGCGTTGGCGCTTTTATAACGTTCAATGTGACGTAATCTGTAACGCCCAACCCTTAGCGCTCGAAATGCAAGACTGCGCGATAAAAAAAGCGTCGCGTTTTAAAAGCGCTGCCATATGAACATATACTAGGAAATGCTCTCGTGCGAATGAGGCCTTAGTGTACAACTATCACATCCCACTCTAGTCTAATAAGTAAACGACACTGACTTGTTGCAAGGCAGCACACAGATACCGCAACATTTCTCCATCCCGGACAGATTCTTCTCGGCCTCCCGCATGTCCGCGTTGATCTGGTCCATGCCCTCCTCGATTCTGTCCAATTGTTCTGTTCAAACAGACACACGAAGCGTCGCTTTAAGACTATCCCTCAAAAACCCAACTCGGCATGATGTGTATTCAAGCACCTATCAAAATTTATTATTTTTAACGCGATCTTTAACGATCTTGTATCGATTTTAAAATAAAATGACTATTCCTTTTTTTAATTATCATCATCACATTTAATTGTAAATTCTCAACGCTCTCGACAATAAACCGACAAAGTGTAAGACATATTTATGTGGTTTGTATGTCGTATAATTAATTACACACTATTTACCTTCCATGCAAACTCATTAAAACGTTTCACATTAAGCGATACTATTTCACAGCCCTAATATGAAAGCGACAAACATTTTAATATTGCAAAACTGTGTTTATTGTATCGGTATGTCTTACACTTGACTCGGAGGAACTACGAATTCAATTGACCTCTGTCTGAAAATGATGTATGTGCTAAGACTAAGTGAATTGTAACATTATCAGCTTAATTGTATTAACTAACATTTAGAAAGATATAAAAAAATTACAACAAAATTTTCTAAATATCATGCAGTCGATAGCAAGATTGAATTTATCGTGCATAGCTAAATGCGTGAGAAAACTAAATAAAATACATTTAACTTATCGGTTAATCTCATTGTCCCGGTTCGCAACGAACAATACTTGGGAGCCGAGATNTTGTAACATTATCAGCTTAATTGTATTAACTAACATTTAGAAAGATATAAAAAAATTACAACAAAATTTTCTAAATATCATGCAGTCGATAGCAAGATTGAATTTATCGTGCATAGCTAAATGCGTGAGAAAACTAAATAAAATACATTTAACTTATCGGTTAATCTCATTGTCCCGGTTCGCAACGAACAATACTTGGGAGCCGAGATCTTACGAGTCAGTTTTATATCTAGCTTTATTTAATCATGACAAACAAATTTACCTTTATTTTATCCATTAAACTGTTAAGAACATTATCAATCGGTGGTTATTAACGTGTTATCGTCATCATTCACTTTCGTTAACGAACTGGCGTTTCAGACAAAAGCTGTACTAAATCGAGTGATGCAAAATAGTAGGTACTACTGGATGCTTACCGCCCTGTTCATCCAGCATGACCAGGGTTTTCATGCCCACCTCGTGACTCTACAACACAACAATGATGTCACTATAGCTCGCCAAACGTATGCGGTGAGTCGAAGGCGGCCTCGTGCGCGCGGCGGACTCGCCGAGCGCCCGCGACGCGCCGGGACAACTCATACATAACAGAACCAAACAAACTGAACAGAAAATAAAGTCAGACGGGCGCGTCTTAAACACGCACCCCTCTTCGTTACCAACTAAAATACAAAATAAAATTAGCAAATGAGCGTTATCATAAAGCCATTCCTAAATGAAACGTGAAAATAGCAAAGTATCAACTCAGTTGAAGAATATAAAATGAACAAACTAATAATGTAGTGAGGCGAGGAGCGAGCGGCACCGCCGACCTCGCACACAGACACAGATCGCATCGAACTAATAGATATATTCCTACAAACTAACATTAATAGTACGCTGATAGCCATGGAAATGAAGGCGTTATACCATTACTCTATACGTCGATCAGACAATAGGTAAACGCGCATACATTTTACCGCAGTATACCAGAAGAGTACAACAGTAGATTCGGAAGGATAAATAAAATAACCTATAAAAAGCGTTCCGATCAATACACATCAACGGAAGAACTAAACAGTTGCGCAGCTCATTCAAATTAAATCTTTAGCAAAAGATAGAATACAGTCTTTTGCGACAATTAGCAACGAACGGCCATCGCGCTCATCTATTTACACTATAATTTCAAAGTCATCCCCATCGAAACATAGATATACATATACACGCAACATCGATTTAGATAAGTCGATATTCAAGAGAAACGTCAAAGAAAAATAAAGAGATCAATTAATTTTACTGCACATTCAAACACAGACGTTCTCACGGTTCGACTACCCACGTGTCAGTTTAACTCTTACCGCCCTGGTGACTCAACATATGAAGCGCTTGCCCCCCGGCGTCCTCGCTCTATACATAAAATACAAATCAAAATAATATATCGTAGGAGAGAGTATCGGGGTGTGCGGGGGTGGGTGCGGTGCGCCGGTTGGTACGGCACGCACGAGACGCGCGCGGAGCGGTGCGACGAGCAGCGGCGGGCGTGACGCGTGACGCTACGGGCGTGGCGTGGCGTGGCGGCGTGCGTGCGCGACGTGAGCACGAGAGGCGCGGGCGGCTGCTGCCTCTAGCATAACGCCGTCCGCGCCGCTCGACGCTTACACTCTACTTGACAACGACATGCATGCATTCAAGCTTGCAAGTAAAACCAGATCATAGTTTTCTGTGCTCAGTTTCATATGAATCATGATTTTTTTGTGTGATGTCAAGAGTCGTGCGTTGAGGAGAAGCGTTTCGAATTTACTTTGCTCGTTAGAATATCGTTTTATGTGGTCGAGTAAATTTGTAAATTTAGAGTTTAGTACGAACATCTGAATGCGAAATGTAAAGGTATCGATCCCGCCAAATAAACGGTACTGTATATATTGTCAATTGACCTGCCCTCGTCGAACAAGATGGAGCCCGTTGTAAGTTGTGCAGAGTGGTGTATAATCTAAGTAAGGAACCGATCATACAAAGATGAGGGTTTTCCGTGGTCGTTTCAGTGTGTGTCATCTAATGTAAGCGTTTCATATTGAATTGGAGGATGCCCGCACCTTTGCATTTCAGTAACAGTGACGCATTTTAAAAATATATTAATTGATGCGATACCCCCTTTAGGTCTTGTAGAACGACGAGCCCATCTTCGAGTCGGCTGAAACCCCTACGATGCTCAATAAGATTAGCGAAAATTTAAAATAGATAAAACTGTAAATAATGTAGTGTGGCAAATTTTGCACTCACCTCCCTGGTCGTCTAGAGCGACCAGAGTACGAATGCCGGCCTCCTTGCTCTACGCCGCAGAAACAGAAAGTCACAGAGCATGTTAGTTGTGAGGGGTACAGTGAAGTTAGTGGAGGCTCTCGGGCCTGTCATTATACACCTGGCCAGAGATGTTTGTCGACTTGTTGTGTGATTACACTTTGTATTGTTTCTTTGTATCTTTGTAGTTCGAACACACAAGATGACATCTTCGAAATTGAACGCACCCGAATCCAAACATTAAATACACTTTAATGCGAAAATAATCATGGTAAGGCGGTATCTGACTACGCCAAAAAGTACGGTAGTTATTTTCCTTAATAAACCAACAAATCATGTTTGATGTACGTTCAATATACGAACCAGTTCGAAATACGTTCGGTAAGTCAAAAATGTCTTCTTGTTGTTCTGTATTGAACTGTGTTGTTCAGAGTATAATGAAAGTAGTAGTTGTAGTGTTACAATTGAAAAAAAAAAGTTTTGTTTCGAAAAAAAAAAAGAAAAATTAAAAAAAAACCAAAAGTCTAAATAAAACCTAAAATTATAGACGAATCAAATAAATGAAATTCGCACGTAGATCGGCTAATTGAAAATATTTTAGTATTGTGTGAGAGAGTTTGTAAAAAGGTGTAACTCGATATATTTTGTTGGAGTACAGTGGCAGGTACGGGGTGAGTACAGGCCCAGATATTGATAGTATTGTGAATGTTTAAGAAGGCATGAAATCATACAACATAATAGATATACAGTCCACAACAGAGAACAGCCACTACACAGAACAGATACAAAAAAACTCAACTAAAAAACGGGATAGACAGACAACATTAACATACACTGAACACGATATGCATACGATCGCGACTTGGTAATCAGTCGGTGTCCAAGACATTAACTTAATATAGGTAACATTTAAGACGATCTAAGAAGAGTAAAATAAAATCAGAAAAGAAGAATTTAGTGCGTTCATTAACTCTAGTTCGTTCTTTTGGCCTTTTTAGGCTTTAAAATCACAGAACTAATAAAAAGGGATTCAATTTTTAAAGCAAGCCCCAAAAGCACAATGGTTTTCACTATTTTCATAATTTAAAGCGTACATTTTTCAGTCCAATTTCATTCTAAAAAGGGATACTAATTTATAGAAGTGCTGAAACTATTTCGGGCTTGGTTCGTCACTATTGATGGTTTATAATGGGCTTCATGCTTTGGATCCTAGTTGCATGGATCGGACTCTTTTTAGGAGCTGACGGTTAAATTTAAAACACAAAGAATTCAAGGCTCGTTAAATGTATATTTGAAATCGCCGAGATCGTGTCTTAATATTTATTGTATTAACTGTCAGCGCCAAACGGAAGATCGGACAGAGATTATACAAAGATGTTTATAAAAACGAAAACAAAAAAATAAAATATACAGTTCACTACCAACAACACATAGGACTAATGAACTCTAACAATTTTAGTTCACAGAAGGCACATAACATGCAACACCGATAACAATGCATGGTCATCATAATAACATATAATTCGATTACATATTATTACACATAGCCCACAGTAGATACAAAATTAAAACAAAATAAAACAACCGAACGGCCGGAGAACTACCATAGATATACATACACGTTAAGATAATTAAAAAAAAAAACAAAATAAAAAATATATAGCCACATCGAAACACAACAGCCAGAATTAGCAGAGGCTGCGCCCTAGGGGGTCGTTGGGACGGGCGTCGGAGACCAAACCGAGCTTGGAGCTATCCAGGACACTTCCGCTATACCCCTCACTCCCTCGCATCGAGAACACCTCTCTCACAGATGATCACAAATAATCATATATAATCAAAATAACAACACAACATAACTAATTAGACTACGGGGGAAATTAACTTCAACTTAACCACATCTACACATTTATAGACCGCAGCTCATTTATACAAAAGAATTTTCTAATTGCTCTTCAAAACATTTCGAATCATTGAACTAGGGGGGGAGGGGATACTNGCATCGAGAACACCTCTCTCACAGATGATCACAAATAATCATATATAATCAAAATAACAACACAACATAACTAATTAGACTACGGGGGAAATTAACTTCAACTTAACCACATCTACACATTTATAGACCGCAGCTCATTTATACAAAAGAATTTTCTAATTGCTCTTCAAAACATTTCGAATCATTGAACTAGGGGGGGGGGTGGATACTTAAGGTCAAGTTGAAACATTATTCGAAAATGATATAAAAACTATGCAAATGGTAATATTATCACAGTAGAAAATGTTATTGTTTTTATATCATATTCATAAAGAATCTTAGATAATTAAGTAAGTATTTATTTATTAGCTTTATTTGATTACGGAATTTGTAACAATTGGGAGGTATTCTCGACATAACTTCGTATGAATTAATATCTCCCATTATTCTAGTAAGTTAAGTTTAGTTTAAAAATTTTCTGACGTCTTAATCATGATCTTATGGGAAATCATCTTAAGTCTATTATTTGTAATTTATTATTAATATGTATTAATAAAACAGGAAGCTTACCTCCTCACATAGTTGCATCATACGCCTTGTGGACTCCAACGACTGGAATTCATCAAATTGTAAAATTAATACGGAGAGATAAACACTCTAGTAGGCGAGTTTTAAGAGACGAGAAATTTGTAAATGTATAAGATTTATTTTAACTGACTTTAAAAAAGAAGGAAGATGCTCCTAAACAGCCAATGTGCATGCCACTGTGAACCCTGACACAAGAGCTTCAAGTTTCGATGATGCAACGGCTGGTATAATATCCAACCACACGGTAATCTCTATTGGTAAATGTGTGACAGTTTTTCGTCTTTTTTTTAATTTATTGCTTATATGGGTGGGCGAGCTCACAGCCCATCTGGTGTTAAGTGGTTTCTGGATCCCATAGACATCCACAACGAAAATGCGCCACCCACCTTGAGATATAAGTTTTAAGGTCTCAAGTATAGTTACAACGGCTACCCTACCCTTCAAACCGAAACGCATTACTGCTTCACGGCAGAAATAGGCAGGGTGGTGGTACCCACCCACGCGGACTCACAAAAGGTCCTGCCACCAGTAAAATGTGATTTATTTTAAGAATTATTAGATTTATTTTTTTTACTTTAAAAAAGAAGGAAGATGCTCCTAAACAGCCAATGTGCATGCCACTGTGAACCCTGACACAAGAGCTTCAAGTTTCGATGATGCTGGCTTAATATCCAACCACATGGTAATCTCTATTGGTAAATGTGTGACAGTTTTTCGTCTGTCATTTGTCTGTTTTTTTGCCTATTTCTGCCGTGAAGCAGTAATGCGTTTCGGTTTGAAGGGTGGGGCAGCCGTTGTAACTATACTTGACACCCTTATATCTCAAGGCGGGTGGCGCATTTTCGTTGTAAATGTCTATGAGTTCCAGTAACAACTTAACACCAGGTGGGCTGTGAGCTCGTCCACCCATCTAAACAATAAAAAATAAAAAAAACTCTAATGGCTACACGAAATATGATTGTGTTATGTTAGTTTTGCCGTAATTATTATTATTAAAATAAATGAAAAAAAAACTTAGCATGTATTTACTATGAATCAGTTAGTAGGCACGTGAATTAGTTGTCCTAAATTTGAACGTTTCCAGTGTTGATTAAAATTATCAATTGGTGATTGCTTTCAGGTTTCGTGTTTCAAGTAGCCTTGAGGTCTTAACCTAGCTTCACCGAACGTTTAGGAGAGAGAACTCACGGGGCTCAGTCAAGGGACTTGCTAACACTAGCCCTAGGTAGGTCAGTGCTTCCATCTACCATTGGATCGAAATCACGACCCACGAGAAGATCCAGCGATAAGCTGAGCGGGATCGTATTTCGGGCAAAACGCGAAATCGCACATCGGTCATCGCCACATGGTAAGGTTACATATTGCGTTACGAAAGCGCTTACCTCATCGGTAACCTGACCGGCTCGCATTTGCAGCTGCTCGAGCTCGCTGCGAGGCCCGCCATTTTCGGCAGGAGGTACTGCTGCAGGCATCCTGGAATTTTAATTAAAAATACAATTAAAAAATAATAAATCTATACTAATATTATAAAGTGTTTGTTTGTTTGAACGCGCTAATCTCAGGAACTACTGGTCCGATTTGAAAAATTGTTTCAGCATTGCATAGCCCATTTATTGAGAAAGGCTATAGGCCTCTATATATACATAGCATCATGGTAAGACCAATACAAGCGGAGCATCAATAAAGAATGTTTCAAAATAGGGGTTTAAAACGCTCCTTAACATTCTATATTTCAAAAATATCTTCACTTTCTACGTAAATGAAGTGGTAGTGGTGGTGGTGGTGGTGGGGGGGGGGTGTTGTTAGTAAAATGTAGCGTTAGCAAAATTTAGCCAAAGTAACTATTCCACGCGGATGAAGTCGCGAGCAAAAGCTAGTTTCTTATAAACTCTTGATCAAATTGTATCCTTTTTCAGTTATACTCAACATTAAGATCACACAACTGGGTATTTGTAACTCAATCATGCAAAAATGCCTTTACGGATTTGGATGAAATTTCATATACAAATAATTAGTTAACTGTTTGGAATAAGACATGAGATGCTTTTTTATTATAGTAAATGACATAACTTGGGTAATGCCGCGTATATTTGATGCAGTAATGATTACTTTTTAGGAAGAAAGGATTACTGGTGGCCCGAAGGCCTTCAGTTTCACCAAGATAGGTGATTTTGACACTTTTTTTTTAATTCAGAAATGTAGCTGCCTCGGAATTTGGTGTCTGGCGTTTTCACTTCGTTCAATACATGTACACAGAGCACCATTTCATTCCATCCCATTCCAGTTAAATTATGAATCAAGACTAATCGTCTTTTCGTTGACTTGTAATTCTATTAATTAAACAGTACCTGAAGTAGGAGCTACTTCAGGTAATGAAAGCCGTAAATTTTCGTTTAAATATTTCAAAGGTCTGTCCTATTTTAACAAAGGATAATTTGGTTACCTGATGCGGCTTTCAGGAGACCCTTAAATTAAAAGGGTGTTATCGTGAATTAAATAATCATCCTCGTTAAAGTTAAATTCTTTTGGCATTATTAATTTTATTCTTTATTCTTTATTTGTACACACTGTTAATATAATACAGTAATTGCGATAAGATTTAAAAAAATGGCGAGCTTAACTCAACAGTTGAGTTATCTACCAGCTAACTGTTCTCAAAGAAGGAAAGCTTTACATGAGTGGGTAGATGAGTACAATCTAATTAATTTAATTATTTATGCTATAGACATTAACAATAAAAATAATAAAAATAAACACTAATACATAATATATCAAACTATATACATACACAATTACACACATAAATAACATAAACATATACATACACGTACATATATAATGAAATACATAAAATAAATACATATAAATAATACTAAATTGATAGATAGTGCTCCTTTAATATTAATTATATTATTTATTATTATTTTCTATTTTGTTTATCTAACAACTTAAGTTCATTAAGTAGTTACTAAATAGAAAGAACATCGGTGGACAGAGGATAAAAAGTACTGAAGATGTTATTTGTATGTAAATGTACTGATTATGAATAAGAATCTTATAAGACAATTCATGAAAGCGCAGTAGAAACAATGACAAGCGCAGTAGAAACAATGACAAAAATGTCCGCCGTCTACTCAAAGCATTATTTTTGTACAAAGTTCCGAAGCTCGACAAAGGAAAGTTTTCTCTTTTGTTTCATACGTATATTGTTTCTTTTAATGAAATCACTGACAGTAATTGCAAACTGTTTCAAATAATAAAATAGTAGTAGTAGAATAATAATGTTGTGATTTTTTGTTGAAAATGCGTTTTTTTATTGCTTAGAGGGTTGGACGAGCTCACAGCCCACTTGGTGTTAAGTGGTTACCGGAGCCTATAGACATCTACGACGTTAACGCGCCACCCACCTTGAGATATAAGTTCTAAGGTCTCAGTATGGTTACAACGGCTGCCCCACCCTTCAAACCGAAACGCATTACTGCTTCACGGCAGAAATAAGCAGGGTGGTGATACTCGCGCGGACTCACAAGAGTAAACTTTTTTACCACCAGTAAAAAAGTTTTTTAAAAATATTATATTGTGTTGGCTCCGATTTATTTCAATGTTTTTGTTTGCTGTTTATTATGTTTTCTATCGATTATTTAAAGCAATCGTAAAACTTATCAACATTTGGTTAAGTCATTACAAGGCCGTATGGGTAGGATCACCGTCTCTACTATTCCTGCCGCAAAGAAACTTACGCGTCTTGCGTCCCTACATGCAGAGTAGGGTTATAGTATTCTACTGGTGGTAGGACCTCTTGTAAGTCCGCACGGGTAGGTACCATCGCCCCGCCTATTTCTACCGTGAAGCAGTAATGCGTTTTGGTTCGAAGGGTGGGGTAGCCGTTGTAACTATACTGAGGTCTTAGAACTTATATCTCGAGGTAGGTGGCCCATTTACGTTGTGGATGTCTATGGGCTCCAGTAACCACTTAACACCAGGTGGGCTATGAGCTCGTTCAACCATCTAAGCAATAAGAAAAAAAAATATTTTTGGATGGAAAACCTTCAGGCTTCGATCTTATGCCTCAATATAGGCGGGACATTAATGCCGCGATGTACATGGGATCAGGCAATAGACTGGACACGAGGCCGTAATTCCTCCTCCCTGAGTCGCATTCCTCATCTCTGAGGGTCGTGACCATCTCCTCCCGTTCTCCTCTTCTGGATGATGTTTCGCCATCTTCCTCTTTTCTCGGTGGTGTGTATCGCATTGTAGACTGTGGTATCCAGAGTGGTACGGATTTGATAGGACCAGCGCATTGGATTGCTGCCACGAGATAAGTTTGCCTGCAATCTTGCCAGTTACCATCAATATTTCAAGACGGTCACCACTCTTTCTGGCCATGTAACTGAACAACTCAAATATCGTCTTGGAGCAGATTGGATAGAGCCTGGATATTGAAAGAACAAGAACTAAACACCCGTAAAAATCTACTTACGTACTCAAACTTCTAATATCTTCTTACACTAATATGTAAACGAGCAGAATATACAAATTGAATTTCAATTCTGAAATTACCAATGTAAATGAAATAATTTATTTATATTAGCTCGATTTTATGAACCCGACGTACATATTTCGTAAATACGCAACGCCCACCCACAGGGTGGTACGACCTTGAACCTATACGAACAAAGCGAGGGTGTCACCTTGTACAATGTTATCAGATGCATTACTCAAATCCTATTAGGGAGTTTAAAATAAGAAGAATTTTTATACACATAACTTATATAAAATAATAGGTCTGAGACCAGAGTACAGACGGTAGATGCAGGGACGTCTTAAACTAGGATGGGGCCCTTGGGCACACAAGAATTTGAGGCCCTTTTGGAAAGTAAAAAAGCGAATTATAATAACACTTTTTTACTGAGTATGACCATTTATTATACGTAATCAAATACAGTATGATATAATATGTCATTATTGATATTAGAATGCTGCTGGTTTTTTGGTTACGATTTCGATAACGGTTTCTTTCGGAATGTCTGTTGAGCAAAATCTTCTATTATAGGCATAGTATAATGCCTTGTAAATACCTTCTGATTACTGATTTGTGAAAAAAGTGTATTTTGAGAATAAGCGTGTGAGAGAAATTGTCGGTCCTTCGGGGCCTCCTGAGAATGGGGGCCCTGGGCACGGGCCCCGTGTGCCCTTATGGTAAAAACGGTATTGGGTAGATGCAGTAAAAAGTATGAACTACATTTGTTACGGTATTCATTTTGTTTTGTTGGGATGAAGTTTTCGGAACAAATTTCTAATAGTCAAAACTTGAATTAAATTACTTTTGGGATAATTTCAACGTTCTTGAACCTATTGGTTTGCTATTACTTAACAGTTTAATATGATAAAATAATAAAAATTTTTTTGGACTGTACCAAAATTGTAAAAACCAACTTAATTACGACAAAAACTGCTTTAGAATTCTAAAAAAACCTTAAGAATTATACCAAAACCGTTTTCTTACAAGATACCCGATTTAATTTCATAAATAGAAGTTTTTTAATCATGAAAAATAAGTTCTTCTTTTCATTTATGCAAAGGCCAAAGTTCACTGTCGAAACTTGGCGACATTAAGTATGAGTAGAGTTTTGGCAATGTCAGACTCATATACTGGCAGAATTCCCAAATAGTTACCACTTCATCTGACCCATTTATGGCATTCCAGATAAATGACATGCCAATTCGGAAACGTGTCACGCTTAACCAGATCTAAGTAAATTGTATATCATTGCAAACCTCAGAGATCGCAGATATTTTATTAAAGAAAAGAAACTACGAGAATTTTAAATGCAGATCCGATTTGTAATGAATCGATGAACAGGGTGAATGAATGAACAGGGTTTTTGGTCCTCTCTGAATGAAATCAGATGACATTTAAATACTAAATTTAGATTATACAACAATTTGCGAAGCAAAAATATGAAAAAAATCTTAAAAGGGTGCTATTCTGTTGATTGGACCACTTCAAATCTGGCTTTCACCGCAACTGCAAATATAGTGGTAGTTCATTTTGACCAGGACCATGTACCGATCGTGAAAAGTAAAGCTTCAAATATGTAAAGAGTAATTAAGTGGTAGGCAGCGGCTTGGCTCTGTCCCTGGCATTGCTGATGTCCTTGAGCGACGGTAACCACTTACCATTAGTTGGAATGTATGCTCGTCTGCCTATAGGGCAATAAAAAAAATATTGGGCGCCACTTCAAAGGCTAATCTTAAGGTGAGACGGACTGATAGTGCCATTTCTACTGTGGCAATAAGTATTTTGTTTTTACTTTCGGCGAAGTCCTACGAGCGTGTCATCCCCTTGTTAGCATTATAAGTTAAGCTGCCGTCCATTGAGAGGGCATCCCACAGCACCAAATTGATATCCCATAAAACATATTAAGCATGAGAAGTTGAATGCACCTCATGGAGTCCGCACTGCCGACTGTCAATTCAGGGTCAAAGCCCCACTTGATCCGTAAAGCTATCAGGATAGCAGGGGGGAATAATTGGCGCTGAATGCTGGTTTAAATGTATTATTGTGTACTTGTTATATTTATGTACCTGAATTGAGAAATCTGTCTTATTGAAGAATTGTAAATAAATTGTAATTTAATTCAATTATGTATAGTAAGTGTATATATAAAGTTGAAAAGTTTCCAATTATTGGAAGTAAACCTCATTTTCATAATTCGTCTACACCTAACGGCTGTTTGGAATAGATTGATATATTAATGTAATGCATGCTGTGATTGCCTCTAATTAGAGTTGCAGTTATCAATTGCTCTATACATGTCAATATTATTTTATGTCTTACTGTAAACCCTGTCGGTAATCCTTAAATAAATAAATTATTTTTAGCTCTAAAATATGCACTGTTCTGGTTTTTTTTGTTTTCTTATTTCAGTAAAATAAGTCCATTTTGGATTAAATTATTGTTAATCCTTTATGTTTGCAGAGAAACGTAAATATCAATAAATATTCTTTTATAAATTTAGCGTTACTTAGCACAACATCAAAGTATCGACGAACAAGGCCTTAAGTCTAGTCTAAATAAGTCCGTGACCACGAAAACTGTTATGTATTCAAAACGTCGAAAATAAAAGCAGAGTTAAATAGTCATCATGGGCATGAGACATTTACTTTTTCAAACGGGGCTCGCGAAGAGTACTCCATGGTACGCAACGACTTGTCTATGCCCCTGAAATTGATGGTGTCACAGTAACGACTTGGACCGTATGCTCGTCTGCTTACAAAGGCAATAAAGAAAGTAGCTTTAAGACTAGCGAAAACCGAAATAATTTAAATCGTAATAACTTAGTTTACGAACTATTTCTACATAGTTCGAAATAACACAGCTAACTCGCTCTCGAAGCACGTACAGCCACTAAAACCAAACGCTTACGCTATCACAAGAATTTTATGGATGCATCTGCTGTTCAACGAATTTCACTTATTATTCCGTAACCTAAATAGTCTCATAATACAAATACTTGATTCATCGCTTTTTTTTTCCTACCTATGCTGATAGCTTTGAGAGGCTGTGTCAGCGTAACCTTAACTAATAGGTGAGCTCACGGGGTTTGAACCTGACGACGTTGCTTACACGAACCATAGCAAGAGCCGTGCTTCGCAGAATCTACCACCGGATCGGAAACGCGACCCACTGAGAAGATTCGGCGAGAAACTCAGTGGGCTGTGTCTGTGGGTTAATTTACTCGTAGAGCCCTTCGCCGCAAGCGACGGGTTCGACGAGGACGGTGACCGGTGCTTGTGGTGCCTAAAAGCACCGTTAATGGATCGGGAGGAATTCATCGCTACAATTTCACGATACGCACGGTAGTTTTTTTTGTTTCCATTTTTTAACCCTTAGCCAAAAGAAACTAATAAAAGTCAGCCTTCTTTTACTTTGGATGTTGACATCAAACAACCTTTGAATAAACATAAAAGTCTTATTCTCCATACAGGGACGTGCAAGCTATTAATAGAATGCTTTCAAAATGATTTATGAGAAAAGCTCCAAGAGCGATAGCTCCGTCATTTGAGCTCATCCATCTGTCTGATCTGTCTCCACGGTCGTTAACCGCGCCACCTCCTTCAAACATCGCACCAACAATCTATTGAAGTCATCAATAATAGATTTACTTAGTTTTCTTCAGTAAATATGTTTAATGATCAAAGACAATGTATGCAAATGGTTATTGCGAATGTTTACGCTTCAACAATTCGATAGTGGCCATATAATTAATACGCTTTTATTAGCTTCAGACGTATGTATGTAACGGAATCTTTGAACATGATTTTGACCCTCTTCAAAACGTCGGATTAACTCGAAATTTGGCATACTTATTAAGGACCGGTGACAATTCAATATTTAAAAAATTTTATGGAAAAATCGAAATTCCACAAAAAAATAAAAAAATACGCTTTTATAGCAAATCCAACTAAAAAATAGAAAATAAATTTTAATAAATTGAAATTAAAAATAGTGTAACAAAAAAATGATTTTATTATAAGAAAGCGTGCGGTGCTTTTCAGGATATTATCAAACTAACCCTTCACTCGTATCTGTTCATAAAATATTTATAACTACTGATAACATGCACCCCACGCTTTTTTTCAATAAAATCATATTTTTCTTACACTATTTTTATTTCAAATTTATTAAAATTTATTTTATTAGTTCGGTCCGGAAACGATGTGCGGTCAAATGTCTATAATCTTAGTATAATATGAAAACTGTACTACATAGCACGTTCGCGCTCGGAGGAAAATCAATAGACGCGCGCAACCCCGCGTCTCACTTTCAACCCCCGCACTGTCTTTATTACTCTCATCGCAACTTTCAACCTGTTTATTGTCGTACTGCCTTATTAAACTGTATCCTCAGATTACTTTAAATTACATCTATAATTTAAAGTAAAAATATACGTTTTAACTCTAATTTGTTGATTTAGTACTTTTTTTAAATTTACGACATTTTTAAATCGCTTTTCACGTATCTTCATTATCAATAATATTACGTAATTTTTTAATACGAAAAAAATTGCGTGAATCAGTTCAAAAAGAATATCATATCTATATATATAAAAATGAATTGCTGTTCGTTAGTTTCGCTAAAACTCGAGAACGGCTGGACCGATTTGGCTAATTTTGATCTTGAATTATTTGTGGAAGTCCAGAGAAGGTTTAAAAGGTAGATACATATGAAAATTCTCGGAATTAAATAAAAATAACAATTTCATTTTTCCTTTGATGTGTCCCCTGTCGGACGGATTCCTTTTGTTTGTTTTAAGTTTATTTTATACAAAAGTTTAGGTATTTTATTTATCGATTGAGGCACTACAAAGTCTGCCGGGTCAGCTAGTAAAATATAAAAATCTACAGTGGTTTTTACGGATGTTCCGTTATAACTACTGAACCATGCATCCGATTGACTTGAAACTTGGTATCCATGTAGAAAATACATGTACTTAATGGATAGGCTAATTAATATTTATATGAGTCTTGGACTCCCTAATAATAATGACAATAAATAGTAATGTTAATTTTAAATGCCCAGAGAGCGGGCGAGTACGGCTAGTATTATGTAAAATTATTTACCCTGTTAATGAAAAACAAATTATTGTATGAGAAGTAATCACAATACTTAAGTTTTCTTCTTCTATATTATTAGACGAACAAGTGGATTTATAAGTACGGTTAAAGAGGCTTAATTTGCTTTCACCCTAAGCCTTGTTGATGAACGATTTGTTCCACAAAGGAAGAGGAGGTTTATCGTGTTTAGCTTGTATTTCCGGCGCCGATATTTGGGAACAAGCAACCTTATAAATTAACACGGTTTCATGTTAACATTTATTTTGGATTACACAATACACAACATGTGGTATCCGGGTCCTTATAAAATTTAATATCCGATCTTAGCAATTCGAGTTAAAAGTATTAAACCAGCATTTGAGATAGATATTAAATTTATGGCTTTTATTGAGTTAAACGGCCGTCTGGTGTTGTGGTAAGTGACAAGATCACTACACAAGGGGGTCGCGGGTTCGAATCCCTCCAAGGCAAGATATTTGTATGATAAATATAAAATGCCTTTTCCAGGGTTATGGATGTATATTAAATGTATGTATGTGTATAATAAAAATCTTGCATTTATTTCCGTTATCTGGTTGGTACCTGTAACACAAGTTCTTTACGAACTTAGCACGGGACCAGTTAACGTGGCGCGATTGTTGGTAAAATATTTATATTTATTTAATGATACTGAAGGTTCACGTTTCAAGAATGTTTAGGTCAGAGGAAAGGGTATGTATATATATATATGTTTTCAGATTTGAAAGTCGTGGGCTAGTCGTGACGCAATAGAATAGAATACAACCTTAGTTTGCGAAGTGGGTAAAGGTATTCAAGTTATATCTATGGTCACCGCTTCGAAGACCCACCACTTACGGTCAGCTCTAGACATCAAAAGAATCTCAAAATGGGCATTTAAGACGAACATTCGATGATACATTTTTGTGAATCACACAGTCAAGGCTTCAATTTCTTACGTCATCCGTAATAACAGGGACTTCCCGAGCTGATGTACACTTCGTGAGAGTTTAAGTACAGAGAACCGCATTAAATAAATTCGGCGGTAAATAAAATTTTCAAGGATTACAAATCTTTATATTATTTCAAGTTTTCATTACCTGTTATTTCAGAGTGACTGATGTTGGAATTGGTTCGTCCTGTGGGAAGAACTATATTTAGATATGTAACCTAAAATAGAATGCAATGGTGGAGCACTGTGGACGCCCTTCGCTACCCCGCTTTGACAGTCTAAGAAATAAGAACGTTATTTTGGAATAAAACGTTAAACTTTTTAAGAGAACTGATATATTTTTTTAAATTGCTTAGATTTATGAACGAATTTACAGCCGACTCGATGTTAACTGATTAGCCCATAGACATCACTACATGAATGCCACCGCACAACTTGAGACATTAGGTTTTTTACTGGTGGTAGGAACTCTTGTGAGTCCGCACGGGCGTACCACCTATACCACCGCCCTGCCTATTTCTGCCGTGAAGCAGTAATGCGTTTCGATTTCAAGGGTGGGGCAGCCGTTGTAACTATACTTAGGTAAGACTTATATCTCAAGGTGGGTGGCGTATTTACGTTGTAGTTGTCTATGGGCTCCAGTAACGACTTAACACGAGGTGGGCTGTGAGCTCGTCCACCCATATAAGCAATTAAAAAAAGTCTCAATTTATAATGTTCTGGTTGTTCCAACCTTGGAACCAGAATGCGAAAAGCTAATTATATCATTCATCATTATTTAATTACATTAGTGCTAGTGATATGCATGGTTTGGTTGCTATGCATAAATAAACAAATAGAATATAGGTCTTGTGGAATTGATATTTATTTTAAACCAATATTTTCTATCTAATACTTACTGTACACACCATAATATCTGATATATTCATAAAATATTAAAACATGTAGTTTAATGTAGATACATTTTAGGAAAATAATTGATGAAAAATGTGGTAAGAATTAAGGAAATCATTATCAAAATTTGTCATTATCGAGAACATTTCAAATTTCTTCAATCATTACTGTTGTATTTTTTCATAGTGTATATCATTTTACTGACAAAATTTATAAGTATTAAAGATTTATAATATATTTAGATTGGTTTCATTGAAAAATAATAGCCTTAAACTTACATAATTATTATTATGTTTAGTAAAAAGATAGTTGCAATTATAGTTGTGGCAATGACTGAATGCGTAGAACCAAAGATCGGGTTCAGTAGCGAGCTTTGGGAGAGGCTATGTCCAGCAGTGGACTGCCGCATGCTGATAATGAAATTATAGTCGTAACACTAAATGACATCTTTGTTTAAATCTCAAGCTTTTCTTACTTTTTTCTTACTTTGGTAGTCTTATATTTTAATACTCTGCAGCCTCAGTGAACTGTAGAATAAATAAAACTGGTACAATTTTTATTCAATTTATTTAACAAAAAAAAGAGAGCTAATGCATAAGAATTTATTTTGTAACACTTAAATTTAAATATGTAACAATAGTCCTTTGTTCCATTTTATGATGTTAAAGAATTTTAAACTAGATTTTAAAAATTGGTAGAGAAAAATTCTAACAAATTGGGGAATTCCATTAAAACATATCTGAGCTCCCTTCAATATGTTGATTTATCAGAAAATAATCAATGGTAATAAAATTTCCTTATCGTGAATTTATTATTTAAATATTGCTAAAAAAACTGTTTCATTGCACTATTTCTTTAATTTTGAGTACAGAATAGTTCTTGTGTTAGAGAAGCTGGCTTTTCTATTTTCAAATTACAAATATATGACATTTATCCATAGAATAAATATTGGCATGTATTAATTTAATGAGTTTGAACTGTTTGTGTCCACATAACTTATTTAACAGCTGATAACAAAGAAATTAAGAATTCGTATAGTGCGTCAGATTTCCGCTCATGACATCACCAACAAAACTGTTAAGATTAATGAACTTGCCAACAAAAAACAATATGCTTTAACATGTAAATTACAGTAATTACTCGAAAAATGTTGTGCTGATTATAATAACGTCATCAGTCGGTTTTAACTTACTTTTACTTTAATTTGGATGCACAAATTAGTAAAGCCGGTAGAAAAAACTTTCAATAAACTTACCTTGTTGTTTTTATTAGCACCTAGGAAAATTTAACGCCAGAAGACACTAGCACACGCCACACACTAGGAACCAAAATAAGCACAGCGTAGGTCGGTAAGAAAAGGCTGAACTGACAGTTCTGTGGCTCGTCGCTGGTCGATGAGGTTAGCCACGAAATGCGCAATGCCCTGACTATGCGCATTAACTTTCTATGCAAACAAGCATGCGCGTATCATACATTAATTGTTTTATATTTAATACTTAAATGAATGCTTCAAGATTTTGATTTGTACTTGACAGATAAAATAGCTTTGTTTTGGTATAAGAGTTAGAGGAAAAAGCTAAAGGAAAATAATGTAAAATAAACACAACAATACCAATGCCATCTATATTTCCGTAGTAGGTACTCAACATTAATTTTGTCTTTGCAGATTTCATTAAAAAGTTGGAAGTTGGTTCCATAGATTACACTAAAATGATAAATGAATCGTTTACTACTACTAACGCTAGATGCCGCTCAACGATTCAGTAATTCAAGGTTATTACGAAAAAAGTAAAGGTCATACATAGCTTTGGTCTTTCGGAAATTCTGCAATAATATTTCTCAATTTTCGTGAATTGCTCTTTAGAAAAAATACCACCTTACACTCAATTAATTGTAAGTAGTAGATATTAGAAAAATAAATTAATACAACAAAAATAAAAGTATTTTCCTTCTGAGATGAAAAAAAAAATTGTATGACATCTAGCGTCTAGTAGCAATAAAGCACTGACAGTCGAGCTAACGTCCGGATGTTAGCTGGTTACGAAAAATCAAAAGCATCAGTAACAATGTGAATGCCGCCACTCTCTTTGAGATATGAGTTTGAAATGTAATGCACTACTGCTACCCTTTCCGAAAAACTGTAACGTATGACTGTTTCGCGGCAGTAATAGGCAAGTGGGTGCTAAATACGTTATTACGCGTGACTTACCAATACCACCAATAATAGCGCTATATAAATTTGGCACATTTAGTTTTTATTGCATAATGTCATTCCTTTCTGATGGAAGTAGTTCTCGAAGACTGGCCAGGTATACGTTACTTCCTAGAAAATTGATGCCGGTTTACTTTGCTTGCAGATGCATGGGGTAGAGTCGACCGAGTAAAAATTCGGGTCGGTCGCGCATTAACTTATTGCAAGAGCAGTGCTTCGCTGAACTTACGACTGGATCACTCAGTAGATTGGATTGGGACACCACACCATAAACGTTTGATACAGTATACCGAGACTTCACATTATTATGTATTCACAGATTATTATAAATGGGTAAATATTTTATTGGTGCCACGTTTATCAGAAGTAAACAAATTTATAATATTTCGTTAAAACCATGATAAGAATTTCATTTATACTATAATAATGGCTCATCAGTATACGTGCATTTTCCATCTGTTTCCAAGAATAAACATAGCCTTTAATTCAGGTTTTATGCGTACCTTGTACCTACGCCTAATTAAATTCTACGGTTTATCCCTTACATTTTCTTACAAAAACATCATTAATGCAAACAGATTAGTGGTGATTGTATATCATAACATAAAAGGAAATAATGATCATAATTGAAAAGATTAGGTAAGTAAAGAACACCTACATTGTTCCTGCGCGCAAATACTCAAATCAGTAATATCTAATGTGATACCACCATTAAAAACTTGATTGATGAATGTAGATCTATATCGACCTGTTAATTCATATTATTTTTCAAGTCCTTTTAAGAACTCAATTTATTTTATGCAAGCGATGTAAAACCCCGCCTTAGGTCTCTATCAAAAAGGCGTTATTTATTTGAAGCGTTTGTGTTTTGTGGAATAATGAGGAAAACGACATGAGGAGAAAGGTGTGTTCGTGGCATCGTAGCTCACAAGCGCAAGGATCGATTTTAATACGCATTTATTTATTGGAAACCGTATCGATTTAGGCCTATACTGTTTTTTAAATCGGATTGTAACTAAAGAGTCGTCTGATTTATTGATATAATTTTTTTATCCTTTTTATTAACAACACCCATGCAGAATTCATGTCTGCTACCTAGGAATTACATTCCCTGCCTCCAGTCTTTCTTGAGCGGTTTGATATATTATAATAGTGGGTAGCGACTTGGCTAGTTCCACAGGGGTTGTTGCCATCCGCGAGCAATGGTAACTCATTAATAGGTGAGAGGCTTGCTCGTTTACCTGCCAATTCAATTCAATTCGATTAAATAATATATGGTTAAAATGATTCTTTTGCAAAATAAGAAGACCTAATATTCTTGTTTAATTTGATGTCGAAAAGATTTCAGATACCTTCAACATTTAAGTACCTAGAGTTTTTCTAGTTGGAAACTTTAGGTTATCTTCTTCATTGACTGATTCACTGGTTAAGTTCCTTGAATACTTTTTAATTCTTCCATTACCTCAAACCGGTTTACCACTACAGACAGGCTTTATTACACTGGTTTAATATCGTTTTTACCGTAACCTTCAAAGTTCTTACTACTCAAAAAGGAAGCAGGCACTTTACGTACGTTCGTATACCTACCATATCTTGTTTATATTGATTGAAATAAATTTATAAACGAAAAAAACAATTTAGTTATTAACAATTTGTCATTACCAAACTACTGAAGTTACCAAGCATTTTTAATTTATTGCTTAGATGGGTGGACGAGCTCACAGCCCACCTGGTGTTAAGTGGTTACTGGAGCCCATAGACATCTACAACGTAAATGCGCCACCCACCTTGAGATATAAGTTCTAAGGTCTCAAGTATAGTTACAACGGCTGCCGCACCCTTCAAACCGAAACGCATTACTGCTTCACGGCAGAAATAGGCAGGGTGGTTGGTAACCACCCGCGCGGACTCGCAAGAGGTCCTACCACCAGTAATTACGCAAATTATAATTTTGCGGGTTTCATTTTTATTACACGATGTTATTCCTTCACCGTGGAAATCAATCGTGAACCTTTGTTGAGTACGTATTTCATTAGAAAAATTGGTACCGCCTGAGATTCGAACACCGGTGCATCGCTCAACACGAATGCACCGGACGTCTTATCCATTAGGCCACGACGACTTCAAAAGCATTCGTTTCTCATAAGTTTTCAAAGATTAGGAATTTAAATTCTGGTACAGTTTATAGTAATTTTGCGAGCATTGTTACGAATTTGTATAAGCTACTAATCATCCTGTCACAGTGGGTCACGATTCCAATCCGGTGGTAAATTCAGCAAAGCACTGCTTTTGCTACCGTCAGTGTTAGGGAAATTCTTTCAAGCCGAGCACAGTGAGTTCAATAGTTAAGATGAAGCCAGAATAGCCGAGGGGCTACTGGAAGATAGGTCTACTGGTGGTAGGGCCACCCATCTAAGCAATAAAAAAAAAAGGTCGGGACAAAAAAAAAACCGGTAATCACACTATTCAAAATGGAACGCACCACTACTTCGTGGCAGAAAAAGGCAGGATGGTGATACCTCACCGTGCGGGCTCATGAGACAGCCTACCACCAGTAGACAAGACGCTCTGCCATCAGTAACAAGATCCTACCACCATTTCTCACCAAAATGACTTCCACAATGACCGAATAACATTGTGTATTAAAAATCAAACCAGCAACAATTATAACACTCGTAATTACTATGGTAAATGGTAGGGAGCGGCTTGGATCTGCCCTTAGCATTGCTGACGTCCATGAGCGATAGTAACCGCTTACCATCAGGTGGGCCGTATGCTCATCTGCCTGTAAAGGTGATAAAAAAACGATTAAGACAGACCTCAAGTCTCAAGGCATTGTGATATCTATGGGCTCCGGTAGCCACTTAGTACCAAGTTAGCCGCTATCTCGATGATTTATGTACGCAATGGAAAAAAAACTAAGCTATTAGTGCTATTACCAAATTTGAATACAATCCTATGAAAATGCGCAAAATCAAATCAAAAACAACTGAAATCCATAGGTTTACATAAAACTTAACTTATATCGTAATATTCGAACTATACATTTGACGTATTCGCGCCGCCTTATTTATCGATAGGTCAATTCATAGCACATTAAAACGTACATCAATCACCCATCTCGTAACACGAAACCGTGGTCTCAATCGTATTAGAATAATAGACTCTCTACCCTTGAAAGTAAACACGCAATGCACTGTGGACAAAAGAATGCCAATATTAGCCCGCGCGGTCACAGCACGCGATGCAACACAGCGCACAACCGACGACATTACTGCTGTTACGGTGTCTTGTGAGCCCGCTCAAGTACGTGTCGCCACCCTGCCCATTTGTGCCGTGAAGCAGTAATGCGTTTCGGTTTGAAGGTCAGGGCAGCCATTGCACTGTAGATCTCATGTCTCAAGGTGGGTGGTGGCATTTACGTTCTTTTTCTTCTTCTGTATATTTTGCATCCGGCACGGTTTGTGCATTAGCCATCGTTAAGTAATAAGATTTTTATAACTCGCCGTTTTAATTATTTACAGTTTATGAATAATAAGGGTAAATATAGCCTATAATATATAATCATATTCTAGCCACTTGAGACTAGAAGTCTTAATTACATTTGCGTAAATACAGATGCAAGGAAAATCTATGTAGTGTATAATAACTTTTTAAAGGGATTTTATTACCTGGTAACTAAGACATTTAGGTCAAGTCTTATTTTAATTTTAATGTAAACTTTTTTATATTATGAAAAATGATATTATGAAATGAAATGGAGTTGATTTATATGAACATGGCATGAAATGAAATAACATGAAATGAGATGAGATGATATGGGATGAAATATAATCTCAGTAAAATAGTGGTCATTTACTGAGACTTTTTCAGTGGACTTTTTGGAGGATCCCGAGAAGCTACGTTTAGCGGATTTGTTTCATTTTCCCACATTTGTGCACTTTTACAAATGCTAAACAGTTAATAAACCACCGTTATTGCACTTTTAAACCTGAAGCAAAACTAAATAGACAAAATAAATCACACAACTTCACTACTCGCGTTCCCACCAAAAAGTCCGGTATTTACCTTGTTGATGTTGGGTGAATATCAGGTGGGCCGTGATCTGGTCCACACATTTTAACAATAAAAAATGAGGTCGAATAATTGGCTGAATGAACATAATGAAAGCATGTGTAAATTCATTTCGACCTTGGCGTGAAATCGTAATGAATGCGAGCAACGCCACGTGATTGAACACATATCAACACCGAGACAGTCGCGGAATCTATCGATAAGGAAGCATTATCGGCGTTACGTAAGTCGGTGCGAAGGTAACGGCCGCTACACGAAGCGGTCGTTAGCTAGCGACGCCGTTATCGCTATGCGTTAATCTATAAAGCCCGTCATATTGATAAGCTTAATCTACACTTATAATGGCGATATCAATCTAATAATATACAAAAACACAGTCTTATGTACTTGAATGTTTTCGAAGACATTGTAAGGTGATATGTAAATGATTTTATGATAATTTTTTTGCTGTTTATTGTTTTTCTATTTAATATAAATTTTGCTTTATTTAATTTATTTGTAATTATTTTGAAATTATTGTCGTAGATAGATATAAACATACATAATAATAATATAGTCTGGCCGTACATAGAATTAGTTCGTTTAACATATGTCAATAATTATGTCAATAATCTTAACAAATCAAATATTAACTTATGTCAAACAAACAAATTAAATGGGATTTACGCTGCATTACTATTATGCATATTGAAAATGAATCACGTAGAGTGAAATCATCCTACTTAACATTTTTCATACAGTCCACGACGGTCTGCCGAAGTAAACTAAACAATGAATGGGATTGAAAATTATATTGGAGTATTATTTTGCTTCACGAAATTGAAACTCTAGACAACAACCATTTGAACGTAGTTTGGTAAATTAGTTTTAAATTTAACTTACTGTCATATATTATTAAACTTTATGAATACACGATCGATAGTTGAACCGGGTACCAGAATATCGAGAGATACATACTTCTTAGCACAGCATTCGAACAGGTAGTGACAGAAGAGTCTACACACTTCATCAAAACAGCGATGATTCTCAGTAATGAGGGAATGAAAAAGGAGCAATAAGTTTACTATAAGGTTTTGGGAATGGTTTTGTTACACCGTGGCTTATTTTTACCGCCTACCGTCCGACTTTGATCTTCCAAAAAGCTCATTAACCTTTGGCTCTTACTTCACGGTTTTCCCGGTCCCGAGCGCTATGACATTAGTGTAGCGTAGCGAGGATGAGGGATTTTATGGCTCATCCGGTTATAGCCGGTTATCGAAGCCCATCGACATCATCCCGTGAATGCTGCCATCTACTTTGCGACATGAGATCAATTTCAATTTGATCATATAACATTTGTTTTAAAGCCGGAACTCCTGTTCGAGATGGAAACAGGAAGGATGGTGTTATCTACCTTGGCTCAAAATACGCTTTAAAACCCTTAGGCGTACCCTAGGACCAAAAGTGGAACAGCCAGGGGCCATAGACAGTGAGGCGCGGAATTGACCACACCATATCGACTTCACGAGCCTGAAGTTACAATAAAAAAACAACCTAATTAACGATACTCATTTTAGAATTTTCCCTGTTTCTACATATTTCCGTTCATTACCATTATTCTCAGCCCACAACAAAACACTGCAGGATTTTATTTTGTATTCAAAAGTTTAATTTTTTTTTACAGAACGGAAAACCTTTTAGGTCCTGGCCGTAAGCAGGACGGTGATGGGAGAGATGTGCTCCGCACTAAACACTTCATTTTCCCCCTTTTCCCTTGAGTTCTGACTCATGCGAGCTTCGGACAATAGGTATATTTCATTCGCAGCAGTAACAGAAAAGCGCGGCTAGATTTCACTATTGACTAATAATAATGAAAGTTGTCAAAATAAACAGCTCGTATAACAACATCCGGTTAATTTTTTTTCAATTAATCGTCGCCATTATTATGCCTATTCGATATAAAATTTATATTGATGTATATGACAGTAATAATTTATTTTATAAACCATGCTTAGACAATCTAACATTTCGTAATCCGGCAATAAAACTGAATTTTTAAACGTGACAAAGACGAAGTCGTTATCGTTTGCACCGATATATTTAAGGGTAACTAGCGATGTAGTTAGTAGATATATTTGAAAATTAAATGATAATAATGCCGATTCAATTGGAAACGATGATTTGAGTCGACTATTATCAAAGCCGGCAATGTGACTTTTGGACAATTATAATCAGAAAATCAGAAATCAGAAAAACGAATTATTGACTTTGTATTCCATTGGCAGTCACAAAACTCTTCTGATCGTCATCTTAGATAAATAACAGGTTAAGTATTAACCTTTATTTAAAGCAGGTTTTGAACCGTATTCTTTGAAGGAGACGATTATATTCAAATCAATCTGTATTGACATATCAATAACATTTTTTTGTCCAAATGCACAGATTGCTCATAGACGACTCATTTCTTGAAATAGTTAGTGCTAAAATAGATATTCGTGAGATCGTTCGTTCGTTGCTACAAATCTATGTATTTTTTTTTGTGTTCGCGAAGATTTGTAGCATCGCTCAGCCTACAACAGATGGCGCGTTAGAAGTTTCAAGAAAATGTCAGGGACATTTATATATTTTATATATTTTATTGTTTATTATGGTATACCACATAGGAGAAAACGTAGACTCTCCAAAATTACACTGCTGTTTGTCCGTATGTTAAAAACCTTTCTGGCTCTAGTAATGGTGACAAATTGACAAATAACAACTCGCAAACAATAAATAGAGTCAACCGTCACTTAGAGTCGTGCAAGTTGTTTAAGAAGCAGATTAAAGTCAATGCCAATATAAGCACTTACCTTTAAGATGTTTCTTTTTTTCAAAACAAAGAAGCAAATAAATTAAACAAAGAAGCTTCAACATTGCTTCAAGGAAAATATACGTCGCACAGAATAAGCTTTGATCTGACAGAAATGCTGAGTTTGTTAATGCAAAATAAATTCCAACTACTACTTATAAACAAATTACCTAATTCGAATTTCGAATGCTGCCTTTCCTTTTCCACGTAAGGTTTCGTAAGGTCAACGGGGAATACCCTAAACGTTTGGAAAATAGAATTTCTCTCAATATCTTCTCGGCGAGTCGCGATTTCGATCCTGTGGTACATTCAGGGAGGCACTACTAGAATAGGTTTAGTTCAGTTATAATGTTAATACAAGTTAAGCAATTAAGGAGACTACAATCTCATGTCTTATGATGGACGACGGCATACACGTTGATTGCTATGGGACTAGTAGCCGCATTGTAAAAGCATCTAGGCCATAAGCACTTTTATTTATCAACGATAATAAAAATGTAAGACAAAATCATGCGTTAATACGTAAATGAGGCGAAGTCGTCATACAGGGAAATCCCAATGCGTCCAGCGCTGGAGCTATTCTATAAATCGTAAATTCTAGCACGTTTGTGAATGATAAACAGTTAATTTCAAGTCACGTCCAGTCACAACGGGAAAGTTATTTATGCTCTTAAATCTTAAATAATACGAGCTAGCGACTTTTTTGATAGCATACTGGTCTAAACATTTTTTAAACGTAATGTTACATCCATAATTTTTTTAATTTTCACTGAGAGGAATTTTCGTGGTATGTTTCAGAATGCAAAACCAAAACGAGACCGGCTAAATTTTAATTTCCTTACTACTTGAAAAATGAGACTAAGTGCGTTTTATTACTGTTTACATGGTATTTTATTATTAACAAAAAGTCAAATCAAAATAATTTAGCATAACTCAACCCACACAGTAGAACAGATCTTCCAATGCGCTTGAAGGAGGCACAGTTCCCAAGATACTGGCTACGTTGCCTCGTTGGACAGCCAGACTCACTCTCTGTGCAAAGTACTAGCCAGCCTTAGCATCATGTGTAACCTCCTTCAAGCGCTTGGAGATTACTGTTAAAAATTTTTTTGATTCAGGGCCCCAAGTGCCCATCGTCTCAACCGCGAAAGGCAAAAAAGAATAAGAAGATCCCAAACCTTTTCATTACTTATTTTTATTGTCCTTGTTAATGTTTTGTATTGATGATCACTTTGTTGGTTCAACTAAATAAATAAATAAATGCCAGCAATGCCAGGGGTATAGCAAAGGCGCTGCCAACCGTTATGTACTCTCCACGAGCCGCGTTTGAAAAAGCTTTTGGAGAGCTCATTCTAAAGACGGAGTCACTTTCGCATTTATGAAAATAATATCTTTAGAACGTATTTCTGTTAGTACAAGTTTTTAAGAGTTAAGTTCTCAAGAATTAAAAAATTGTAGTACACCCAGTATAAACTACAAATGAGTACTTAGTAAAGTGGGGAAAAACAGAGAAGCTAAGGAATTTCCACGATCGTGGGATCACTTAAAACTTCATAATATCATAGTCTTGATTTATTGCCGTATTTTTGAAAGAGAAACAAGAAATCAGTTGATACTCAGTTACAAGGAAGTTATGGCAACACTGTCTTAAGGATATATCTAATCTAAGCGATTAAGGCTTTGTAATAATTACTTGAGTAATAACTTTGTCGCAGCCTGTTCAGGAATCTTCGGGAAAGGATTATTTTATTTAATCATAAATTATATACGTCATTAGAGTAATTAAATACACAATGTACCTACCCTATCAATGATTTTTAATTATGCCTTAAGGCCAAGTAAATTAGTGCTGTTATCGATATTACTTTGAATCGATAAAATCATTTCAGTAATGTGCACGTACACACGGGGTGAATGTACTCTAATTTTTTTTGTCTGTTTGTGCAATCAACACGTATTATATGCAGCTAAAGACGTAATTGTGTAATTTTAGTTTTGAAGAGAAATCTTTGAAAGCGTGCAATCAAAATTTTTGTGGATTATTTGAACCTAAATCTTGATAAATATTATAATGACCAATAAATAGGCTATTAGGATCCGTTTTTAAATCCGAAGCCCATAGACATTTACAACGTAAAAAGCCACCACTCACCTTACGATATGAGTATGAGTTTTACAGTTTTTTTAACAGTAGTTTAGTTTTTACAGTACAACGGCTGCCCCACCCTTAAACCGAAACGCATTACTGCTTCCCGGTAGAAATACGCAGGGTGGTGGTACTTACCCGTGCGGACTCATAAGATGTCCTACCACCAGTAAGTATGCAAATTATAATTTTTCCGGTTTGATTTTTACTACACGATGTTATTCCTTCACCGAGGAAGTCAATCGTGAACATTTGCTAAGTATGTATAATATTTCATTCGAAAAATTGGTAATTGCCTGCAGGATTTGAACACCGTTGCATCGTTAGATACGAATGCACCCGACGTTTAGCACCCTTTAGGCCAAGACGACTATTATCTAACGATGACGACCAAATATAATCGTCTGTTTACATCCAAACTACAGCTTACTCTTCTTAATTATATATTCAGTAGCAATACTCGCAAATTATTATAGTGTCGAGATTTTAAATTGTTATAAACAAATGTTGATTTTAAATCTGGAATATTGCAATCGGTTACGAATCATTTTGGACTGGTTCCGACGGTGCCTTGCCTTAATTATCCCGAAACGAGTTTGAAGGGTCTATATAACGGAATTAAAATATTTTGACAGTTACGAAATAAGACTTTAGTGAAGACTGAACTGTATGAAACGATGAGTGATACAATTATTCGATTCTCAAAAAATATATTATGCATATCGACGCTTGAAAGGCAAACGTGACTAAGCTGCAATGCATGAACTTTACAGTAGACTAATTTAAAGTTGAAATACCTGAAAAAAAAATTTATATTATAACGAATCTAGCTGTAGGATTGAAATTATTTCAATAGACCTAGAAATATATATTTTTTGCGCATCGAATTTGGTTATTGCCTATCATTTATGTACAAAGCAGTGATTGTCGCTTAGTCACGTTTGCCTGTCAAGCGTCGATATCTATAATTAAAGTTTAGGTTAGTGGTATGGCGGTATAAAAAAATATTTTAGAAAAATTTAAGGTGTGAATTTAGGCAACGAGGTACTTTTTCAGACTTAATCGTAATTGGAGCTCGAGAAGTCGAACTAAAAATTCAATCATTGGCCCTTTTTGAAAAATGAGATTTTTTCAATTTTGGCTATCTTTTTACAATTACCACAGATGACAGATAGTAACACTCTGATTGCCCACGCAAAGCTTAAGAATTCAAAGTGAATTTATTTATCGTACTTTATCGTTACTCGTCAAATTTTAGATCATTCACAACATTTTAGATCATACTATGATAAGATTGTTCACATAACATAAATTCAAAATTGAATTCTATATCTTGTAAAATGCTTAAGTGCGTGTCTGACTATGTTCGATGGGTTCCGTTGTTGAGATAAACGTCCAAGGCTAAAGTTTGAAGGAAATACAATAATAATAACTTGAACTATTTGTGTACAAAGCGCGTAACCGAAAATTGTACTTTAAAATGTATAATCTATATATTCATAAGTGAAGCAAAAACTTTGTATCCCTTTTTACGAAAATTGCGCGGACGGAGGAATATGAAATTTTCCGCACTTATAGCGAATATAGAGAAGAAGTACACAATGCTGATATTTTTTTTAAATAACGCATAAAAGATACATTAAATCAATAAAGAAAACATTACACACACTACATACCGTGTATTTGACGCACACACGCATGCATACTATTTATTGTCAAACTTTTGTTCTTTACGTCTGTTGTCAAATTAAGATTAAATATTGTTTGTCTTTGTTAATATTTTTTATAGTGTAGTCTTGGCGAAATTTGTGATTATAGAAGTATAAAATACAATCATAATAATGTACAAACTTACAATTCCAATTAATTATAGACGAATATCGACTACTGCGGGACCTCTAGTTAAAACTAATTTTACGATTTTTTATTATTTGGCTTTTCATTGTCGTTATATGTATTTCCGACCTTTGAATACTTTACAGTTTTCGTGACTTCTCTGACACCTTGGATCTTCTGATCGTGCAGATAATACCCAAGTCAAACAAACTGCCAGACCTCGTTAGTTTGTTCTGTATGAAATGAAACGTAACAGTCTAGATTTTTTTTATAGAATATTTGACGGCTGTTCGAACATTATTCATTCATTCATGTCGACCAATACGTACTACACCTTATTCGTCAACGACCATGAAAAGTGTGAAATACCGTAGATTGGGGGGAATACGGACAAATCTGCGCTGTCACAATGCTTTTGTGAGATTTAAATTTGTTGAATTGAAAAGGACTTTTATTTAGTATTTAAGAATATTACATAGTTTAATTTAGTCATCAGAGTTTTGTAACTGATTAAAGATATTGAAAAGTTAATTACCTAAAGGTAACCTACCTAACAACTAAACAGTGCCCTATCGAAAAACTCTGTTGTCCCCATACGTAACATGATTCACCCCAAAAGCCAAGGTGGATCAGGTCAAGCTAGTTTTTTAAGTTTTTGTGTATATTTTTCAATGAGCTATGTATAATAATGAATCGTATATGAAAATTTAACCCCTCGGAACCATTTTAATCTCAATTTTATTGGTATTACCCTAAGAAAAACCGCTAAAAATTTGTGTTGGGATTGGAAAGCGTCCCGACTCCCCCCAATCTACTGTATTCGAAATGTCAGAATAATATTATAATGACAGTAAAAAACGCGAGAATGAGCCGTTGAAAAGTAGTTTTAATTATGTCTACGACTTGAAAAAATATAAAAAAAAACTGTAAAATGTACTAGCTTATACGTTTTTAGCCTCAACTCAGTTGGTGGCATAGCGGTGTCACGCGTGCCTTTCCAGCGAGATGTCGTAACTCCGTAGCTGGTCGTCAACAGAATATTTTAGTTTTTCTGAAACTCTAAAGTAAAATAAAGCTCACGATAGTTAGTTTTTTTGGAGACGATAAAAATCTGTTCAATAATACGTCTTCTTATCATCGAGGGAAGGGGCTATCCCAAATTTGATTGCCCAATCGGGCTTTAGAGCAGAAGCGGTCTACAAATGAGGCCATCAGCGCAAAAGTGGCCTAACCCTCAATTTTTTATATTCAAGCTTATATTACGTATATAGGAATTTATTTGAAATATAATAAATTTTGATGCAAAACCGGCCTATCCATAGTTTCACCCATGGATAACAGATAGCTTTGTAAACATTATTTTTGCTCGTATTGTATTTCTTTTACCTACTCCAATTCAAATTCATGAAAATACAAACCTAATTGCCTCCTTAGCTTAGGCCACTTTTGCGTTGACGGCCTCAAATATATTTCATAGCATTATTCCTGGTTCCTATCATGATGTATTATTAAAGCAAATTAATCGTATAAAATATTTGTTCCCTCGACATTTATCTTTACCGGTTGAAACAATCGGTCTGCCACAAGGCCGACAACATTATTAAAATTTTATTTCGTTTCCTCGTTTATTCGTTATTATATTATATGTTTAACGAAATATTTGTAACGCCGTTACATTATTTATAACGATTACGGAAAACCAATGTTCGAAACCTGTTATCGTGACGGAAATGCCGAGTGTATTTTTGCTCCACAGCGTGACTATATTGAGTCGTATGTACCCACTGTTTTTACATTCTGAGTTTTTTGCCTATTGGAACCTTAATATTTCTAACTCTCAGCTAAAAAAAAAGTTTTTATCTATTTTCGCTAAGTACAAAGTATCAGCATATATATGCATATATATGTAGGGTAAGGAAATTGAGATTGAAAAAAGAATTTACCTCAAAATCGTTACAAGACAGATAAACGTTTTAATTTCGTTTATTTGAATGGATTGATATAAAGCTTTTTTTTTTTCAGAAGATTTTTTTAAGTTAGTGACATTTTTTCATTTTGTTTTCGCTAATGTATTATCCTTTAAGCGAGATAGCGGTGCGGTATTGCCCTAGCATTGCCTGTGTCCATCGTTGACTATAGCTGAAAGCAATTTTATTATTATTGAAGGACTGGCAAAAGTCAAACACACAACCTGGTGTTAGAACGGAAAAATACCACATTGTGAACGCCACAAACTATTTTGGGACATGACGATGAAAAGGCATAGGCAGAATATGGAAATTTGTACCTTTGATGTTAAAGTCAATGATTATCTAGAAGATTGCACAAAGTGGGAATGAGTTGCTCGCTCCGGGCATTTCAATATTGTAAAATTGTTATGTTATAATTACTTATTGTAAAAATGAATATTTAAAAAAATCTAATATTAAAAAAAAAAACTAATATTTAAAAAAAAAAAAAAACATGCCCGCTGAGTTTCTTGCCAATTCTTCTCAGGACGGAGGCTAATTCTTGTGAATTGGCGGTAGTTCTTTTGACGTTCAACAAGTATGTACTTTCATTTATGTTGAATAAAACTTTTTTGATTTGATTTGATTTCAATATTCCGTGTCTATGTGACTTAATTTTTTCAACTAGTGGAAAATAGTATATGTGACTTACACTGTTCTACTACCCAAAGTAATAAGGAGGCTATAGAGCAAAACAAAGGTTCCAAAGTGTTCGCAAGAGATTTGTATAGTATATCTGACTTACACTGTTCTACTACCCAAAGTAATAAGGAGGCTATAGAGTAAAACAAAGGTTCCAAAGTGTTCGCAAGAGATTTACCTATAGGACAGGGTTATCCAATAAAAGCAAATACGGAAGATGGCGGGATAAATTCATAGAAATCTTAGCTTTTGAATGAGGTCGAGTAGATCTATACACGTCTACTCGGAAACTCGTGGAAGAGGACGGACACATTGCTTGTAGAATACATGGCTGCTGGGAAGGCTCAGTATCGATAGGTTTTCTTCAAGGTGGTCCCACTTTTAAAGGTCGCATCAATCTAGTGGATTCTGGCAACGCAGTTCCAGTAATTGTAGCGAACCGACGGGAAGCCAATGTCCAGCAGTGGACTTAGGCTCGTCTGCTACAGTGGCAGAACGATGACCACTCAACATTACAGAGACTTAACAACTTGCTAACGGATCCAAGTCTTAACGCATCTCCAACTAGTCCGAACCGTACCTCTTTGTGTAGTTAATTTTTTATTTTTTTATTGCTTAGATGTGTGGACGAGCTCACAGTCCACCTGGTGTTAAGTGGTTACTGGAGCCCATAGACATCTACAACGTAAATGCGCCACCCACCTTGAGATATAAGTTCTAAGGTCTCAAGTATAGTTACAACGGCCACCCCACCCTTCAAACCGAAACGCATTACTGCTTCACGGCAGAAATAGGCAGGGCGGTCGTACCTACCCGCGCGGACTCACGAGAGGTCCTACCACCAGTAATTACGCAAATTATAATTTTGCGGATTTGATTTTTATTACACGATGTTAGTCCTTCACCGTGGAAGTCAATCGTGAACATTTGCTAAGTACGTATTTCGTTAGAAAAATTGGTACCCGCCTGCGGGATTCGAACACGCTTTAACACGATGCAACCGGTAATTGGGAATCCATACTTTGGCCCCAATCGTCCAACTTCCGAGAGGCCTTGTCTTCCAAAATATATTTGTTGTTTGTAAAACAATTATGATTCGAAAGGTGGTTAGATATTGGCACTTCTCGGACTTCGACCTTGTGTTGTTAATCTTACTAACTGTCACTTGCAAATAGTAGAGCTGCAAGCTTGTTAGTAATATCGACATTCTCCTTTCACTGATTTTAGTGTCGAAGGGATATTCTGTCTCTTTGCCACAAAAGAAATTTTTTGACAGTAAAAGACAGTCGGGAAAATTAAACATAGTCCGAGACAGACAGACCAAATGAAAAACTAAAACACGTTGCGGTTTTCATCAATTGCGATAGACTATAATATTATTAACTTTTAAGTAGATAGGTATATTAGTATCTAATGAAACTTCAAATAAAATATGGGGTCAGTTTTATTTATTTAAATTAATCATTAATTTTTTCATCCTAAAATTTCTATCTAAGCCATTACAGAGGTTTTTTTTCATTTTCAAAATAGTGTTGTCGGTTTATTATATTATTTGTCTATATATTTTGTTTTCAAATACAAGTCTTAAATTATATTTAAGTGGATTCGAATACACACACTAGCTAGTATCGCGAGCTTCGCTGGCTTTCTAAAATAAATTCTATTCACTGTTAAATAATCGTACTGGACCTTGGGTTTAAAGCCTTGAGCATAATCCAAATTTCTATTTTCCGTATTACTTTTAGTCTAATGTAACATTTTGACCGTTGATAAATCTGTAAGAAATCGATTAAAAACAATGGACGCAAATGGAGTTGTAATTTGTTGACCAAGTTCATTGTGATTATTACAAAATCAATTTTAATTGTGCCATATTCTAATTTTATTACATAATTGCTCATTGAATCGAAAGTTTTATCAATATCGTATAATCAACCTTTTCGTATTTATTATAATATTCGAAAGAGTCATAATTATGTACCTAACAATCTTAATAATTGATCGGTCGCGACCTATTAAGCTTAATTCTATATTTACTAATTTAGCTTAAAAATAATTGAAGCAATAATGGTACTTAGATATTCTGCTAGTGGATTCGTTATAAGTTGCGCCAGCACATGATTTGGTTGAACTTCAAACATAGTAGAATCTAGTAGTGATGTGACACAAAATGATCAGATTCAACAGGAAGTAAGAGGCCAAAATAGTGCCCATTAAATATAGCTTTTGCAAGTAATCACATTATTCAAAGTCATGGTAGGTAATTGTACATGCGTATTCGAGTTACAGTGTACGTATGATTCGCTTCACATTTGCAAGCATTGCATAAATATTAATGGTGCAAATAATGAAAGTATCAATACTTTATTCTAAATTCTGATATTATCGTTCATGCCTTTCTAAACATAATAAAGGTTAAAGAAACGGCCGCCATGTTTTTCTTTGAGCGCAGAGTGTCTGTAAATATCTGAAATTTTGCGAGATTCTCGTTTTATCTTTTTTCATTTTTTTGTTATTGCTTTGATGGGTGGACGAGCTCACAGGCCACCTGGTGTTAAGTGGTTACTGGAGCCCATAAACATCTACAACGTAAATGCGTCACCCACCTTGAGATATAAGTTCTAAGGTCTCAAGTATAGTTACAACGGCTGGCCCCCCCTTCAAACCGAAACGCATTACTGCTTCACGGCAGAAATAGGCAGGGTGGTGGTACCTACCCGCGCGGACTCACAGGAGGTCCTACCACCAGTAAATACCGTATTAGTGGTCTGGTTAATCTCAATAAACTATGTAAGATGGTGATGCAGATGATATCTAACACATAAGCAATTAGAAATTAGCGATTGATATAATATATAGTATATAGCAAAATTTATATCCGACACGTATGGTATTTTTTATATTTCATAAATAGGTGGACGAATTCACGTCTCACCTGATGTAAAGTGGACCGGAGTCCACAGACATCAACAAGGAAATGCCGCCACCCACTTCGAGACATGTGTTCTAAGTCACTATTATTATGAGGTAGTTATAAATGAGTCGTCTATTATCAAAGGTGGCAATCTGTGCATTTGGACAAAAAAATATTATTGATATGTCAATACAGATTGATTTGAATATAATCGTCTCCTTCAAAGAATACGGTTCAAAACCTGCATTAAATAAAGGTTAATAGGTAAACCTGTTATTTATCTAAGATGTCGTTCAGAACAGTTTTGTGACTGCCAATGGAATACAAAGTCAATAATTCGTTTTTCTGATTTACCAATAATTGTCCAAAAGTCACATTGCCGGCTTTGATAATAGTCGACTCAAATAACGAATTGGATTATAAAGAAAAATGGATTATTACGCAAGCGCACTGCATTTTGAATTGCTTTGAAAATACCTTTACCTTACCGTAAATACCTTTTTAAGTTTCTGATAGCAACAAATAATTTGCAAACGAGAACGGCTTAAGACTTATCATCAGACAAAACGTTGAGATAAGTGATTTTGGCGGATTATGGTGAATAGTGGTTTTAAAAAAGTTTGGAAAATACTTTTTTCCCACGTAGTATAATGCAAAGTTTCAAAACATGAAGGACATACAGCTTTTTTTATTATCAAGAAAGAAGGAGTGAAAGCACATAAGGAGATAAAAGGAACGGGTATTTGAGATTAAAACAACTTTTACAGTTCAAGTCGTAAAAGTTGTTTTAATTATATCTATGATTCGTGAAAGCCGCAGATAATATTAGGTATTTATGAATTTAATCAAATATAATAACATCAGTAGTTCAGAGATAACATCCTCAATTGTTAACAACATACCACGGTCTGCAAAACCCAAATATACCTTTAGAGTCTGAATTTTTTAATGGATAATAGACAAGTGTAGTTATTTTGCATAGAACTTAGTTATATTATCCACACATATATTTATTGTTTTGATAGGTGGACGAGTTCACAGCCAATCTGGAGTTAAGTGGTTACTGGAGCCCATGGACATCTACAACGTAAATGCGCCACCCACCTTGAGATATAAGTTCTAAGATCTCAGTATAGTTACAACGGCTGCCCTACCCTTCAGACCGAAACGCATTACTGCTTCACGGCAGAAATAGGCAGGGCGGTGGTACCTACCCGCGCGGACTCACAAGAGGTCCTACCACCAGTAGCATTTGAGTCCTTTGGTGTAATTTTACTTGAATATGAAAATATAATTTACTTTTTATTGTAACATAGTTTATTTTATATTCCTTAGCGTGGGTTGTGCAATAAAGCTGCCACGTCACTCGTTGCGTAGGTTTCACACAAAATAAAGTAACATAAATCGAAGTGTGTCAAGTATGACGGTTTACTCATATGACAACACACTTGAATGGTTCCAATCCTGGCTGCGCGTTTTATTCGGATGCAAATGGCAAGTTTGAACCGATAGTTTAATCTACAACGTCCAGACTTTGGTCTGAGTCTAGCTGGATTCGACAGTTTTTTTTTTGGAATGACAGATAATTGCTGTAATTATTTTTATTGTTTTCGCAGCTTCGATAAGCGAGATAGGAGCCCTAAAATAGCCATAAGAGCCATAAATATTTAGTTAAGATGAAGTTTATGCCGGAGCTTAAATCCTGCAAACAGATACCAGTTTTCCTAAATAAATACCTACCAGGTGTTCACGGACGACAGGTTTGGAATCTTTCAAAGTAATTACGTAAGGAACTACCAGTTCAAATTTAAACGGTATTTAACCGTTACAAAGCTGCTTTACAGAGAAAGACTAGGTTATACTTTACGATACCATGTTACATACACCGAAATCCCAAAATAAGCGAGAAACCGCAGATTACATTTGCGCCCACTTATTTTCCTCATAGTGAAAATATTTTTTTTGTCCTGTCACTATTAAATTTAAATCCTGTTTTAAATGAATTTAAACTGTATTACCGATCGACACTGTTGTAGCCAATAAACATTCGGTTTAAGGTGAAGTTTTTATTTATGATTGAGTGTTTACTGGTTTCCAGTTTCACAAGGGCAGGTGGGCGAGCAAGGGCTCAGCCAGAGGGGCAGGATTTGCTAGCAGCTATCCGAGCGCCTCCAAAGGAGACCTAACAACTCAAGGGTAGCTGCTTCGCGAATGAATCTACTACCAGATCGGAATCGCGACCCGCTGAAAAGATCCGGCGAGAAACTTAACGGGCTGATGCGGTTAGGTTGCACGTCGAACTCTTTGCCGAGTTCAACGAGTACCTACGGTTACTGGGGTCTCTACTCCTAGTGTTAGAGCGGAAGGCGTCTAAGGTGAAGTATTTAATGTTCCCCTAATTGGAAACTGGCTTTGCTTAGTGTAGATATTAGGCTGGAAGTGCAGTTCCATCGTCTCATTTGATGTTGTGGTTAGCGATCCAAATTATTGTACCTCAGGATTCCGGTTGGAGTCAGTATTTAATAGATAAGAATGTTTGACATTGGAGTCTGGCTGTATTTATTCATATGTTACTACCACTGAATGTGTTTAATAAGAAAAAAAATATCTTAATAATGTAATCTATGTCAGATGATGCACGTGTTATATACACTAGGAACTTTTTGGCGAGAACGCGACGAGTAAAGTTGTGTGATTTATTTTATTTTGTCTATTTAATGTTTCTTCGGGTTTAAATGTTGTAATAACGGTGGTTTATTAACTGTTTAGTATCTGTAAAAGTGCACAAATGTGGAAAAATGAAACAAAGCCGCTGAACTTAACTTCTCGGGATCCTCCTAAAAGTCCACTGAAAAAGTCTCAGTATCTAAATGATCATTTTACTGAGATTATATTTCATCCCACATCATCTCATCTCATTTCATTTCCATTTCATTTTATTTCATTTCATGCCATGTTTCATATAAATCAACTTCATTCCTTTCCATTTCATAATATCATTTTTCATATAAAAAAGTTTTCATGAAAATTAAGACTTGTCTTGGTTACTGGTCTTTGTTACCAGGTCATAAAATCCCTTGAAATATATATATACTACATACATTTTCTAATCTGTATTTACGCTAATGCAATTGAGACTTCAAGTCTCAAGTGACTAGAATATGACTAGGCTATATTTACCCTTTTAGTCACAGAAAAAATAGAAGGATGACATTTATTGTCTATCAAAGGTTTATCGATAAAAAAACAAATAAATGTTTCTTACATCACATAGATAAGTATTGTGCCATCAAATGCATTGATTTTAATTTATAGTATAGATTCGATTATTCGATTATTATTATTCGATAGATTTAATCGATATACATTCGATTTACATTAGAGATTTCACAAGACCTGCACTCGTACTGGTGGAAAAACTGACCTACTTATTTTTTTATCACCCATAGCTTATTTCGATCACATGTCTAAATTCGATTATAGCACGGGCACAGTACGTGAACTCGTCTTCCTTATTCGTTCATGAGAACGCCGCATATTCTAACATATTTCCATAATAAATCTACAATGATAAGTTGTTTACATTATCTACGTTAAAAGTGCGGTCATGGCAATGATACGACTTTTTGTTTCGTTAATGTCATAGAATAATAATATAATTTTCACACTTAAGTTATAGCTTTACAATAACTTAACAAGCGTCTTAATGTCGTTGTTCAGAATAATTCTGTTATGATATGGCATTGTGATTGTTTCTTATCCTCCAAGGTGATTAAGGAGAAGACTTGTTTGTGAACTTCTTAAACGTTTACAGACTAATGCGATTACGCGCTGCATACGATTTTCAACGCAAACAAGGCTTAGAATTTTTAGTGGCTGCGTCGGCGAGAGCGTAGATAATGAATCTATTTGAACTCGAATGCAATTTTTACGAATTGTTAAACATTTTATGGTCACGGCTAAATAATTGAATTGCACGTGAAATGTGGGCTATGTGGTGTTTAAGGCTTCGCAGGCGGTCGTACCTGCGCAGGAGTGGAGCGCACTGTGTCCCCGGCCGGCTGCCGCATAGTACCGGCGCGTCGCTCCGTCACAGCGCACGCGCACTTTCTGATATCGTTCTCTGGTATAAAAGAGTACGCGTCCTTTACGAAGCCCACTCGCACTCCTACCACACCGGGCCAACAGACAAACAAACAAAATGGCTTACAGACACAGCCATGACCACGATGACGATACAGATGGTATTGTATTGGCCAAAGGCATTTCCATGGTGGTGCTTTTCTGTGCCTCCATGATATGTGGTCTAATACCTCAGATCATCGCGAGAAAGTTTCGATGGCTCTCCGTAGAAGACGCGGGGACGTTCAAGTCTACGAATCGGGTGGTGATGACTCTGCTCTCCTTCGGAGGAGGTGTGCTGCTCTCAACGACTTTCATGCACGTCATGCCTGAAGTCCAAGAGAACATTGAAAATTTGCAAGGTGAGTGAACTTTACATTTAATTTGATCACTGCAGCTAAACCGACATTGTACTTCTGTTTTATATAGTCCTTAATTATCAAACTTATTAGACACGTGAGTTAACTCGACGAAACTTTTTGAGTAAATTTAATATGATCAATGGAGCTAGACTGACAGAAATTGTACTGCTGTTTTATATAATCCTTAATTATCAAACTTATTAGACACGTGAATTAAGTTGCCGAAACTTTATGAGTAAATTAAATACTTCAATCAGTACTTCGCATTGTACATGCAACTGGTTCACCTCCACATTAATGTTCACGGTCACTTTTTGAAGATCATTTTATTAATTTTCAATCGAGACCAAAATTTGGATATATTTTTTTTAGAGCTTCGAACATGTTTGTTATAATATAATAACAATGATTTGCCGGAAACTCGAATGATTAGTATTTATATAGTTATTTTCGATTTGTAAATAAATCAGTCCCTGCTGTTAATACTAAGCATTAGTTTTAATGTAAATGATTATGCGAATGTTAAAAAAAATAGATATTCGTCGTTGTGTTTACATTCACATGCAACTCAGAATCGGCAATTAGATTGTCTTCTATTTATACGCTTCCTATTTCTGTCTAGGAATAATAATAGCTAGTTACACATTCAAGTAGCTTTTTTGACGATAGTTAAATAGTTCGCTTGACTTCACGCTAGGCGCAAATGGGTTATGCAAAAAATATCTTTGATACCAATGACGTGAAAATTTGTGTTGAACTATTTATATTGCGTTAAAGTCAAAAATATTAATAATTAATTGAAAATTTTGTAATGTTAAAAGCTAAAAATCTAGATTATTTTACCTGTATGAAGAATTTTTGAAGTTGATTTTTCGCCGGTAGAATTGTTATTACGATGAAATACTAAATAATAATAATAATATTATGTTAATACATATTATTGTACTGGCAATACTGGTATGTAGTATCAGATTTGATAGCTTATTAAATCATAGTATTATAACACTACCTTTTCTGACTTTGAATTATATACCCATAGTCTTCTAACCAGCAGAAAAAAACAGAAGACAATTTGTAATTAAAATTTCAAGAAAAATAAGTAAAACAAGCATTTGGCATTTAAATGTAATTTATGTGAATTAATTGTAGCTGTTTATTATGAAATGTATAATTATATTTTGTGATTGTTGCTCAACTTTGTTATGAAAAATTAAATTTAATCGAACTCATTTTTCTTGACTCGAACCAGAGATACCTAAATTTTATTAATGCCGGCCACTCACATGCGCGCAAACATTCGTACAATGTACAGGGCCGTCAGACATTCATTCGCAAACTTAGAAGCTGTGCAAATGGGTTCGCATACTCAATTTGCGAACCCGTTTGCGGTTCCTCCTACACTTGTTTACGAATGTCTCACGAATTTCTCCTCTTTTTTAATTCGTCAATAGAACATTGAAGAGAAAAAGAGTTTTGAATTCTTTCCCAGACATCATTAACAGCCATGCTGATTTTATGGGATTTCTTTTGATGAAGATACGCTACACACGTAGACGTCACGATCTATGAAAATAGCGAAACGTTCGTTACCTTCGCAATCGTGGGCGCAACTGGTCACACGAATGTGTGGGAGACTACGCGAAGGATCGCGGTTCGCGCGCTTTGATGTCTGTTAAAAAACCGACACAGCTTGGAAAACCACGAATGCAGCGAAAACTTTGCATAATCCTTTGCAAATGTCATCCTACACTTGCGGGTTTGCGTATTCGTGCGAATGTGAGTGACCGGTGTGATACGTAGCCAATTCTTTCTAACATTCGACATTTCTCCGTATTTTGTCGACTTACTTGTAGAGCCACATGAATACCGTATTTGTCGCTGTTGTAGTTCCCCAACAAACCTTAGTACTTGCAAGGTCAAACGATATTTACTATAAACTTGCAAATGTCTTCTTCTTCTTCATCGTTCCCTCACTGCTGAGGATCGCGACCAAATGTGACTTTCCTCCTTATTGTTCGGTCATGGGTGGCATGGACCGTAAGGCATAGACTACCACCAACCGTTTTCTTTTTTCTCAGTCGTGTCACTCTTGACAGAGTGGTCGTGATCGTCATGTAGTGTTGGAAGGGGCAGACTTGATGCGTCTCATGATGTCGCGCCATCTCTCCCTGCTCGAGGCTATTCTACTGCACTCATTTCATTATTTCTTTACTTGGCCGTTTTTCTTTACTTAATCAAACCATTTGTCTGGTGTTCCGCCAATGTATTCCTTCTTGCATCGATAATCCTCGACAAACCTCAGACACAGCCCACTGAGTTTCTCGCCGGATCTTCTCAGTGGGTCGCGTTTCCGATCCGGTGGTAGATTCTGCGAATCACGGCTCTTGCTAGGGTTCGTGTTAGCAACGTCGTCAGGTTTGAGCCCCGTGAGCTCATCTACTAGTTAAGGTTACGCTGATATAGCCTCTCAAGGCTCTCTCTCAGCTTAGGTAGGAAAAAAAAAATCCTCAATGCGGAGGATCGTGGTCTCCTTTAAAGACTTTCTCCTGGATTATCCCGCGCCGCTCCTGTCTATCCTCGGCTGCGTGGATAGCAACGTGGACTGAAGAGTTGAGAATAAGGCGTATCTGGTCCGATCAGCGTATTAAACAATGTATTGTTGTTGTCCTAGTGTACCCCTCACAAGTTGTCTCCAATATTAGATTATTATTGTATTAGGCAACATTAAATGCATTTTTTTCTGGTTTTTTTTGGCATAACCTTCTATTAAATTAACGTTGACACGTCATTTTTGATTGATATAAGTTTATTATTCGTCACGCCACGTTAATCGTAATGTTCGTATGTATATACCTAGTCAGGTCATAAATTCTGTCACATGTTTAATGTAAAATAATTGAAACAAGTTTATTCATTATGTAACCATTCATATACCAAAATGAACTTAACAAAACATAGATTCTTATGACACTAAAGTTTATTCAAAATGACCTCCATGATTTTGAATACAGGCCTTCAATCTGCGCGGTCAGTCGTCTATCGCAGCACGAACGAGGTCCATGTCAATATCGGCGGCTGCCTTAATCAAGGATGTCTTGAGTGACTCCAAATTGGGATAAGGCTTTGAGCACGCCTTTTCCTCCTAGTCTTGCCATATCTTGTAATCTAACGGATTCAAATCTGGACTGGAGGAGGGCCAGTCTTCGTGTCGGATGAAGTCGATTTCACGCGCCGCCAGCCAGTCTTGTGTGCTCTTCGCTCTATGAGCTGGCGCCGAATCTTGTTGGAATACCCATTGCCTGTTATTGAACATGGTATGAGAAACAGGTTCCACAAGGTTCGTCAGGACTGTATTTTGATACACAACTGCGTTCGTTTTTACACCTTTCTCACAAAAATGTACCTCTGTTAAGCCCCAATAAGAAACTCCTAACCATAACATGAGCGAGGATGGAAAATGATCTCGTTGGACACGCGGAATACGGTTGCTCGCTTCTTCACTACTGTGTGCGTACACCTTATCATTTTGTTTGTTGTAGCTCTCTTCTACGGTAAAAAATTTTTCATCCGAAAAAATAATTTCCCGATATTTTTTTCCCGCGTACCGCTTCAACAAAGCGCGGCATCTCTTCAGTCTCAGGTCCATTAGACGAGCATTCAAACGATGTC
>NW_021011566.1:648579-809358 GCF_003987935.1 Bombyx mandarina
TTTACATGTATTTTTATTTAATCAAATACATTAAAACCAATAACAACTGAGACTTACCTTTAATATATATGCTGGTTCAAACACTAAATAACGTTTATAAATCATAGTCGTCTTCTATTATTATCAAATAAATAAAAGAGAGCAAAGTTTCTAGCACTAAAATAATTACCACCACAGGAAGTTAATTTGAAACGCGATTTTTTATAAGTTAGCAGCTATTATCATGCATATTCAGAGTTGTTTTGTGAACTTTCAACATTCTACTATTAAACTACAAAAAATGGAAGATTTTGCAACGAATATAAAACATATTGAGCGTCGAAAGATTTTCCCAGTTTTTTCCCGATTCGCCTCTCAATCCCTAATCGCCCCATTTTACCGGTATGTCAAATTATGACAATTTTCAAACGTCATCCGTCATTTTGTCAAAGGAAGGAACATGTTTGGTTTGTTTAATTTGTTTGTAGTTAATGATTTATTAAAAGAAATGCGATTTAATCTGAAGCTAGAAAGACAACATTGACAGAAACATATAGATGCATCACTAGTCAAATATACCAAGCTCGAGCAAGCATTTCAACGCGACAACAAATTATTGTTCCGGTCACTAACAAAGATCGATAACTGAATCTCAGTGCTACGAAACGCCGACACGATGTATCTCTTGATTGTTTTTACGCTTTTAGTTTTATCACCAAAGACTATGCATGCTAAAGTAGCTGATTCAGATTTAAACGAAATATCCGAACGACAATACGCTGTTAGAATAAACAAATGCTGTGAGCACAACGAGATCATGGTCGACTTCGTCTGTAGATTGGCCGTAAACTATAATCAAAGTAAGTACTTCGTTCACAGATAAATAAACCAATTCCAAGATGGTTTGATGAATGTTAGAAGAGAATGATAAAAAAATTGTTTATAAGAAATGCACTGTGGGTTTAAAGATTGCTTGGTGGTAGTCAATATCTCTTACCACCATTTAAATATAGTACTAGCCTTAACTTAATTGCTATGTTTTTTCTATTGTCTGGTGTCTAGGCCCAAGATTAATTTTGATGTACCAGCAAAATAGTAAGTGTATCAAAATCTTAATAAAGACAACCTTCAAACATAAAATTTAAGGTGTATGGGAGCCACATTTCAAAACCGAAAATGGACAAGATGGAAAGGTGAAATATTACAATTACACATATGGATTACCAGACTGTGAGGCTACACAGTGGAGGCCAATTTTTGATTTTGGAGATTCCGAGGATAAGTATGCATATACTAATTTATCATTTATTTCTAAAAACCTTTCTGGATCTTATGTATTTAAAAGTAATTTTAAGAAAAGACAGCCTTATTTACATAAAAATGGTGAAATGTTTTTCTATTGCTTTCTTAAATCAGTTCAGCCATTCGTATGTATTACTACCTGCTCATGTACAAATATAAAGGACATGGGCCATTTTCGGCCCAGCGACTCGGACACTAATGAAATATCTATAGAATAAAGCATTTCATTTTTACATACTTATTATAAAATTTAAGGGTATTTTAATGGTGGGATAATTAAAATCATAAGTAAAAAGAAATTAGCATGACCAAGCTACATTGATAATATTGAAGGAGTTGCCATAGGTAAAATATACTTATATTTTAAACAATTCACATTAAATCTTCTTAAAAAAGACATTATATTGCAAAAAACTAGCAAAATACAGTCGTGGTCAACTAATTAGGGACATTCAAGATAGTGAAGGGCTATAACCGGTTATGTACATTTAAATATAAAACCCTATTGATTTTTCAGCACCTATTATTTGCATAATGTGGTCCGATTATTATGCTATAAATGGCTGTAAATAAAAGATTGAATAAATAGAAAAAGTATTTAATATCAAAGATTAAACATTTATTAAATATTAAGGTGCAATTCTGTAGTGGACATTTAATTAAGGACAGTAAAGTATAATGAAAAATACAGTTACACAAAACTTATAATCTTCAGTGTTATAATATCTTTAACAGCTCCATTTTATTACGTGTAAAATCAGTACCCAGTAGCAAAACCTTTGTTAGTAATTACCGCTTGACACCAATGTGGCATAGACATTATCAGTTTCTGACATTTTTCGACAGGAATGTTTGCCTCACAAAAAGCTTCATGAAGTTCATCCAAATTTGTATTACGATAAGTGGCAACTTTTTTCTTGATTTCGTGCCAAAGGTGCTCAATTGGGTTGAGGTCCGGGCTATTTGCTGGCCAATCTAGCACCGATACAAACTGACTGGTAAGAAACGACTTGACTGAATGGGCGGTATGTTTCGGGTCGTTATCCTGCTGAAACGNCAAGATTAAATTATTACAATTATTAACCTATATGTTTTGTTGATGTTCTAATAAATATATAAATAAATACATATGTTGATTTTAATAATTTAATAGCATTATGACGCAGAGTAAGTAATGTTTTTGCACGTGAGTGTACCATGCGCAAACTTACCCCCACTACGTCAACAAATGCTCAAGAAGTTTGCCGGTTATTATACCTTCGCAATCGTGGGCGCATCTGGTCACACGAATGTGTGGGAGACTACGCGAAGGATCGCGGTTCGCGCGCTTTGATGTCTGTTAAAAAACCGACACAGCTTGGAAAACCACGAATGCAGCGAAAACTTTGCATAATCATTTGCAAATGTCATCCTACACTTGCGGGTTTGCGTATTCGTGCGAATGTGAGTGACCGGTGTGATACGTAGCCAATTCTTTCTAACATTCGACATTTCTCCGTATTTTGTCTACTTACTTGTAGAGCCACATGAATACCGTATTTGTCGCTGTTGTAGTTCCCCAACAAACCTTAGTACTTTCAAGGTCAAACGATATTTGCTATAAACTTTAAAATGTATTCTTCTGTTTCATCGTCCCCTCACTGCTGAGGATCGCGACCACATGTGACTTTCCTCCATAGTGTTCGGTCATGGGTGGCATGGACCGTAAGGCATAGACTACCACCAACCGTTTTCTTTACTTAACCGTTTTTCTTTACTTAATCAAACCATCTGGCTGGTGTTCCGCCAATGTATTCCTCCTTGCATCGATAATCCTCGACAAACCTCAGACACAGCCCACTGAGTTTCTCGCCAGATCTTCTCAGTGGGTCGCGTTTCCGATCCGGTGGTAGATTCTGCGAAGCACGGCTCTTGCTAGGGTTCGTGTTAGCAACGTCGTCAGTTTTGAGCCCCGTGAGCTCATCTACTAGTTAAGGTTACGCTGATATAGCCTCTCAAGGCTCTCTCTCAGCTTAGGTAGGAAAAAAAATCCTCAATGCGGAGGATCGTGGTCTCCTTTAAAGACTTTCTCCTGGATTATCCCGCACCGCTCCTGTCTATCCTCGGCTGTGTGTATAGCAACGTGGACTGAAGAGTTGAGAATGAGGCGTATCTGGTCCGATCAGCGTATTAGACAATGTATTGTTGTTGTTGTTGTCCTAGGGTACCCCTCACAAGTTGTCTCCAATATTAGATTATTATTGTATTAGACAACATTAAATGCATATTTTTTCTGTTTTTTTTGGCATAACCTTCTATTAAATTAACGTTGACACGTCATTTTTGATTGATATAAGTTAATTATTCGTCACGCCACGTTAATCGTAATGTTTGTATGTACATATTATGTATGTAGTGAACACGTATTCGATGCATATTCGATGTATTTTTTTGTTTTTATTTGTATATTGTAACTTTGTTTTCAATAGCCAACTTGAAGGCTCGCTCGCTCGCTATGTAGGTACATTAATACGGGTTTGCTGAGTGCATACATCATTTAGAATGCAATCCAGATTAAATTTAGATACTATTTGTATGATTTAGCTAATATGTAACGTACTGTAATGATTTTAATTTGTTTTGTACATGAATAAATTAAAAAAATTTAAAATTCAAAAAAGATAGAACATTATCTAAGGTAATATGTAGTTACGTAATATCTAAACGGTATCGATATGCCGCACGTTGTTTCGGTTATCGTTTCCGGTCTATTCGTCAGGTCCCGAGACTAATTCATTTAATTTATTACAATATTAATTTAATATAATATTTAAATTAAAGCATTTTAGGTTGATGAGTTCATGTTCCGTGCGTGCGTGCACGCGTCATTGATCCGCTTGGGTTGAATTTTAAGGACTTTCATTGTTGATATTTCAGAGATGGCTTGCCTACGGTCATATACTAAATTAAGTATATTAATAAAATAAAAATATCGAATGTAGCGTGCGTCGTTAGGTTCACGTTGAACTAGATAGAAAAACTCCTTATTAAAACTAATACAAATTATTTAACCAAATTATGTTTTTAGAAAAGAAACTTGACAAACGATACCTAGTATATACTTAGGTGGTTGAAAATTCTGGTTTTTTGTTTTAAATTCTGTTCCGATTCCCATCATGCGTAACATACATGAATTTTTACTAATAAATTTAAAGTTTAAAGTAAGTTAAGTATCAAATAATGAAAGGCAACCGGTCTATTATGCAATCATTTCAGAACCTAAGAATTTTTGAATAAAGCGACTCTAAGTGATCACTCAACGATAATTGTACAAAGAATAAAGAAGCAAGTAGAAGAGGCACGTGCCAAATAAGCTTAAACTCAAAGCGCATTACATTTGATTCTTGGAAATAAATTTAAAAATAATCACAATTAAATAAATAACTGGGAACAAATCACGCACCGGTCACAAATTAATGTGTTATGGGTGGGTACGAGAGACTAACGTAGATACTTATATACGTGTAAATATATATACATACATATATAGATAATGAACATCCAGACAAAGAGTAAGCAAACCTGATCAACTCACGAATGTTTGCGCAATGTGGGAATCGAATCCAGGATCCTCGGTGCAAAAGTCAGATGCGCAACTATTTCACCACCGAGTCAATTGCATCCTACTAATATTATAAACGCGAAAGTTTGTAAGAATGTATGGGTGTATGTTAGTTACTCTTTCACGCAAAAACTACTGGATTGATTTTGATGAAACTTTACAATAATATAGCTTACACATTAAAATAANTTGCGCAATGTGGGAATCGAATCCAGGATCCTCGGTGCAAAAGTCAGATGCGCAACTATTTCACCACCGAGTCAATTGCATCCTACTAATATTATAAACGCGAAAGTTTGTAAGAATGTATGGGTGTATGTTAGTTACTCTTTCACGCAAAAACTACTGGATTGATTTTGATGAAACTTTACAATAATATAGCTTACACATTAAAATAATACATAGGCTATAATTTATACAGATATAGTGTGAATTGCGCAAATTATAACGATAAGTATCAAGTAAGTAGGAAAAAAATCTGCCGTCTCATTTTCATAATCTTCTTTTTTATATATAAAAATGAATTGCTGTTCGTTAGTCTCGCTAAAACTCGAGAACGGGCGGACCGATTTGGCTAATTTTGGTCTTGAATTCTTTGTGGAAGTCCAGAGAAAGTTTAAAAGGTAGATAAATATGAAAATGCTCGGAATCAAATAAAAATTAAAATTTTGTTTTTCCTTTGATGTGTCCCCCGTCAGACGGATTCCTTTTATTTGTTTTAAGTTTATTTTATACAAAAGTTTAGGTCTTTTATTTATCGATTGAGGCAGTACGAAGTTTGCCGGTTTGCTAGTAATTTATAAATTACAGTTCTCGAAGCGAAGCGAGGACGGGTCGCTAGTATAAAATAATTACATATTTGTAATACACATCGCCTTCGCTTTCTGAACACTGAATGAATACGTCACAAGGCGCGCAGGACTCGAACTAAACAATTAACTTATTACCAATTCAATGAAGGAAAATATGAGATCCAGAAAAGCGCACGCCTACCGCATCCTAACGTACACGACAATACACGTATTCCCCTGCCTGTTTACCATTCAATAACAGTCCTTATGATCTATTGTTCTCGCTGACGATCGTCGCGAGAGCTTCTATTAAAATTAGTAACATTTGTTAGTATACGGAAAGTCAACTGGTCAATACCAGTTACTGGTGGTAGGACCTCTTCCGAGTTCGCACGGGTAGGTACCACTACCCCTATTTCTGCCGTAAAGCAGTAATGCGTTTCGGCTTAAAGGATGGGGCAGCCGTTGTAACTATACTGAGACCTTAGAACTTATATCTCAAGATGGGTGGCGCATTTACGTTGTAGATGTCTTTGGGCTCGGGTAACCACTTAACACCAGGCTGTGAGCTCGTTCACCATCTAAGCAATAAAAAAAAGTCAAAAACTCTGAAACTCAACTGCTCTACCTGGTAGTGAAACCTGGCCAAACTTCACTGTCATACGGACGCAAAATATGTAGAGTTGATTTACAGTATTAGGGCTAATGATACTGCGTCAGAATTCAGCTGTACTAACCTTAAAAAGTCTTCGTATAGAAACGCGACGATGCGTTTAGACATAATTTTTTTTTTTGATTGCCCTTGTCGGCAGACGAGCATACGGCCCACGTGATGGTGAGTGGTTACCGTCGCCCATGGACTTCAGCAATGCCAGGGGCAGAGCCAAGGCGCTGCCTAAAATACGAATACATAAAATACGAATAAACAAACCCGCAAAACAAAAAACGAGTGACGAATAATTAATTTTATTTTATACAACATGTAACATATTTAACGCACACCCTCAAACACCCCAATTAGACTTTAATAGTATAAACGCTATGCATACACCAAATATTATTTATATGTGCGTTAACATTGATTATTTGTGAAATTAGTTATTCCCATTTCGTGGAAATAAAATGGTCACCGATTCACACTCAGCTGCGCACGCACACACAGACACATGTACACACTCGCCGCCGCGCCGCGCCCCTTGTTCAATGCACTTTAATGACCGTTTTCGTATTTGTTGTTTTATTTTAGATAATACTGCATGTCACTTTTCACTTTTTCAAAGGCGGTTATTATCTTATTCTTTAGTTCTTCGGCACTTATTGTCTGTGTGTTATAAACTAGCGATTTAATTCGCCCCCACAAAAAAAAGTCGAGAGGCGTCAAATCAGCTGATCTAGGAGGCCACTGATCGAAAAGACATAGCGAAATACGGGAGATATTTTATTTGCACTATCACTTGACCTCTTATCGATAAGGTGGACGCGGCGTGACTGACTTGTCAAAAATATTTTTTGACTTCGTTGTTTACATTTTTCTTTGATCACCGCCGACGCAACCGCGTCGCCGCGAACATCGGGATTAGCCTGCCGTCTATTGTAAGAATATTAAGCCGACGAAAGAAAAGGGATAGTAATTATTTTTGTATTACGTGGCTTTCTTTTATGTATTGTAGTGTTGCTGTGTGCCGGCGGTCGCTGTTGGTATTGTGTGCGTAGGTATTTTATTTTGTAATAGTCTATTAGCCTTGAAATAAGTACCAGATTTCTTTAATTAAATAATTTTTTTTTTTACTAATTAGATATTTCATTTTAAAAAGTCTTAAAACCCCGACTTACGTTCCATTTTCGTTTCTATGAATTGTTTGGCTAGCTGTGTAGGGTGACTGTAATTTACTTAGTTTTAACAAAAATTTTGAAAAAAAATTTGGTACATAAAAAACAATCAAAATCGATCCAGATTCCGATTCTGAACAAATTACTTTCAGGGTGTGCGTTAATTATGTTACATGTTGTATAATTTAATGCTCGCATTGGATTGCGTTTTCCCGAGTTTATTCCTTTTCAATAATGATTAAATATATTGTTCTAAGTACGATTATTACCTTTAAAATATTTATTATTATTTAAATCATTCAATGTATTTATATTGCTTATTAATTATATTAATCTACGTTATAAAATATATTTGAAAATTAAATTTATCGATTATCATAAAATTTATCGCTTTTCAATGATCATTATGTAAAATTAATAGAGGAATTGTAACGTAGATAAACGAATATTTTATAAGAACTTATCAGATTAAAACTTTTTAATTTACCTATTGTATGCCGACGGGACTGATTGCTGATAATAAATAAATTAAAAGCATTAGTGGGAATTAATTATTATCGTAGGACGCGCATTTTATTTTTTGTTTCTACAAAAAACATGCGCAATTTAAATTAAGGCCTATGTCTTCAAGTAGCATCTATCACGTCCTGAAAATGTAAGCAGTGTTCAATAAGGAATACTTAAAATCAAAGACGCTCGCGATTTCCGTAACTTTTACCAATATTAATATGTCTAGTTATCTCCTAGAGAGAACAAACATATTAAGCGAAGAAACTTTTTTATTCCCAACCTATTCTAGCTACGCTATGTCAAGAAGAAACATTTTTTCCCTACCTATGTTGATAGCCTTGAGAGGCTATTTCAGCTTCTGTTTGACGTGTAGGTGAGCTCACAGGGCTCAAAGCAGAGTGTTGCTAACACTGGCCCTAACGAGAGCAGTGCTGCGCAGAATCTACCGCCGAATTGGAAACGCGACCCACTGAAAAGATCCGGCGAGAAACCCAGTGGGCTGTGTCTATGGGAAGAAACATTAAAGTTAAAACATTAGTTTAATCGTTACTCCAGTTACAATCAAGTACAGACTCACGTAACCCGTACATACAATCATCGATCGGACTGCGAATTCTTTTGTCGGTTTACTAAAGAAAAAACTAACAAACAAGTTATTGTTTTTTACTCATGATGATCGTCTTCCTAACAATTAAACTGTGATTAGTCACAGCCATATCACGACGGTGTAGTGTGAGGTAACGAGGAAATTTTCTCGGGTCGTGGGAAATTACCAACTAAGTAGGATTCGGTCACGACCGGCGCGTCCGATGCATGCAGATTGAAATGTTAATTTTTTTTAATATGAAATTTCAAAGGAATATTGATAATGAAAATGTTAAGGAATCATAGAGACTGAATAGTAACAGTAATTTTAGATTTAATTACGAATAAAAATTGGCAAAGACAAAACAATTCACTATCTTTCTCTCCTCAGTTTCTGAAACGATTTTTTTTTATTCGTATTAAATGACGAGGTTTACCATAAATAATACATTTACCTTAAAACGAATATATTATAAATCTTGATAATTGATTGATTACGCTCCAGAATTACCAATGGGAGTATACAAATCTTACACCTACGTTTAAAATATTTATATTTTTAAGATGCTAGTTATTTTATCATGGAATAAAAACGCTTTATGCTACTAAAATAGAGTTTATAACATTTATTCAATTACTAAGTATTGAGTTTAAAAGGCCGATTTTTTTAAAATGCGCAACTCCCGCCGTCGGAGCAGATTTTATCCATATTATCTGGAACCGCTGCGTTCATCGACAGTGCGTTTCCAGAGGTCTTTTTTGCCACGTACCTTCCGGATATGGAATTAGCTCCCCTCCACGGTGTTTCCCGAGCGTTATGACATGTCCTTCTTTAAAAGAGGCTTGTGGAGAGTATTATTATTAGGCAGCGGCTTGGCTCTGCCTCTGACATTGCTGAAGTCCATGGGCGACGGTAACCACTCACCATTAGGTGGGCCGTATGCTCGTCTGCCTACAAGGGCAATAAAAAAAATTAAAAAATATTATATTTAAAATTTTATTTTTATTTAAATTTAAAAAGCTTATATTCGCACGATTATTGCCTTAAACTGTTTATGATAACATAAACCTGAACCTATCAAACGGTAATTAAAAAGACTCAACTCGCTTATTTACGTTATATTTCGTATTAAAAAAACCCGTCTTGTCTACATTTATCCCGGTTGTAGCTGCCAACTTAAGCTGTACTAATGCTTCAAAATTATACATTCCATTCATTTATTACGATCAGAAAAGATAACTTTTCCTAGCAAATAGATATATAGAGTCAACGGGCTTGTGACATTTCACATCTTAAGACCCGATACAAATGTTGAGAATTTTAAATTAATAACAACTCAATCAACAAACAATTCAATCAATACCTATTGACAAAATATTCGTTAAATAACTGAAATCTGTATACTCGTATCTAATACGGTTGTGTGTGTGTGTGTGAGTGTGAGCGTATGTGAGTATGTATACATGGTATTTAGGCATCTGTTCAGTTCTAAAAAAAATTCTGTATGCACCTGTTTTGAATTGCAATCCAGATTGTTATGTTAAACATTTAAACTTATAATTTCTTTGGTTGTAATTTGTTTTGGGCATCAATAAAAAAAAAAAATACGTGTAAAGTCGATTCATTGACATAATATTTTATTTAAAGGCTCAAAATTTTAAATTTCAATAGCAACACGTCAAGTAAAAAACATGGGTAACAACAATACATGAATTTGAATGGGCCGTCAGTCGTCATACGCGATTCATGGACTATGATATGTGTACCTGGATTTTACTATATTACGATCACGTATTTGTCATCGGGGCATTTAACGGAACCACACTTTCTTAACTCATAAAAGAAATCGTATAAGCTTTTTACAAACGCTTACGTAATTCCAAATTAATATTAAATAAAATCAGTAAGTTTGAGACTAAGAAAGACTTTTTTACTTATGATTATGTGAGAAATAAAATAAGAAATGCAAAGAGTACTAACCGGAACATCGCCATTTTAAAATTAAGTACACTTTAAGGCATAAAGCTCGCAAACAACTGACAGCGATTAGTGATAGGTATATTTAAGACCGGCAATTTTGAATTTAAAATGAAAAATCCTGTTAATTCACGTTATTATGTATTTTAATGCATACACACAACGTATCGGTCATACTGAAGAGAGGCTATCTTTACCGTTATTTATTGAAAAGTGAGCTTTTAGAATACGTTACATGAAGTATTTACGATTATACTATGTATCTTATGACATGTCCTTCTTTAAAAGAGGCTTGTGGAGAGTATTATGTAGTAGGCAGCGACTTGGCTCTGCCCCTGGCATTGCTGAAGTAACCACTCACCATCAGGTGGGGGCTTATGCTCGTCTACCTACCAGGGCAATAAAACAAAATTGGAAATATCGAAGTTATTTAACTGTTACCATATTTTTTGTGACATTTCAAACCTTCTGTGTTTTATACTTTCTAAACAAAGGCATTTAATAAAATGAAAACTTTAATAAATAGGACAACCACGTGAACCCTGTGCATAATATGTATTAAAAAAAAACCATATTTTTTTTAATCCGTTAACGCCTTTTTTTTTTTTTAACGCTGGGGAATCCATTTATGGATACCCGGTCCGGGGGGGTAACGAACCGGGTTATGTCGGACTCCGGCGCCTCCTGAGAGGAAGAGGGGGACGAGAAGGTCCTCCACCTCCCCGAATTCCTCGCAAGAGACTACGCCTTGAAAAAGGCGTGCGAAGCACTTGCCCCGCAGAACGACTACCGACTAAACCCCATCGAGCTCCACCACACCGGCTACACCAGACCTACGGTACCGCAGTGCGCACCGAAAGTCCGCCTTCGCCGGTACCCGTCCTGATGATAAGACGGGATTTCATCTCCGGGAAAATCCCGAAGGACGTCATTTCGGGAGATATACCGTGGGCGGCGCACAGGAGCCACCTTGCACCGCCCCACCACCGGACCGACAGTCGAGTACCGGGCGCCCCCGCACCCGCCACCTGATAGTCCCTACGGGGGCTGAGCGGGAGCTTCACGCCCGCGCCGGCCATCCCGTCTTCTGCGCTGAGGTGCTGAAGAGGGATCCCACTCCCTTTCACGCTCCTCAGCCTAATCCGTTAACGCCTAACTCATTTTCTATTATATTCATATCAGCATAGTATTCCTAAATTTATTATTGTGGGCTTCAACATTAACCTAATTTAGTTGCGAATTGAAAATTTATTAAGCACAAAACCTAGTGCCAAAGAACGATATCGAATATCGATCGATCGGTAGTTTTATAAAATGAAATTTAAGAACAATACATTGATTATTGTAATGTTAGAAGTAATGGAATGACGTCAATGCATTTCTAGAAATGCAAATCTAAGCATCTTAGTCCTCGTATAATAAATATATAGTAAAATAAATAGTAATATCATTCCTGTTGACATTTTAAATAACTCGAAAAAAGAATGTTGTGATTTAGAAAAACCGTTATTTTTGTTTGATTTTTGTATTTTGGTATCTTATACGTTTAATTTGGATCCTTACTGAGGGAGATGCAGTAGTATTGTATAATTCAATTACATCCAGTTTCTCATTATCGTCCCGTTTAAGTACCAGGTCAACATGCGTAAACGTTTTCATAAAACTTTCACTTTTATTGCGTAATATTATGAAAGAGGATCCATTATGGTCTTTCTAAAATATGTTCCTTTTAAGTAGAGATGCTGCTCCAACATTTAGTAGAGACGCGGTAAATGTCTCGTCATTCTGGTCTCGACATTACAGGATGTCCCTGACAGGTACTTTTTCTTCGTTTCGACATCTCGAGAACCTTGCCGCATGCGGTATGATGTAATTTTATTGGCGCGTAATGACAAATAAACAAACCAGCCACCCACGATTATCGTTATCCATTGCATCGCATAAGTTCTACAGATTATCATGGGTGCTTCTAAACTCAGAGGACATAATGTATGTATATGAAATTTGATTTTAACATTACTAATAGATTCACGAGCAGTCACAGCTGGTCAGCAGTTTCTTCATTAGGTCACTTGCCTGGGAGCCTCTATTGCTAAAATTTTAACTGGTCCTAGGTCACTGGAGCTCGTAGATGCTAATACCAAGTGTACGCCGTAACCGTTCTTGAGATATGACGTGTCAAATCAATCGTATTTTAAATACGGCTTTCCTACCACTTCAACGAGAACGCATGACTGCTTCGCTGCAAAAACAGGTTGATAAACTGAGAGGAAATGGCACTAAATTATTTTTTCTTTACCTTTTTTAAATTTAGATAAATAATAAATTGACGGAAAAAAAAACGCGTTTTATAATAAAAAGTTAGAGAAAATAAATACACGGTTGCAGGTGAATTTGCTTGAAACAAAATCTTTTTTGTTGTACTGTTTGTATCTGGCTGGTTTTGAAACCATTATTAAATAAAAAAGAAATTATAAAAGAAAAAACGAATTCCCGCCTTTTGTAAATAGATTTTTGTCCGCCAAAATGAATGAATGAAGAAATTGATTTTGAAGCATTTTAATACATATTGTTTAGAGAAAACCTTCCAGTCTTGTTACTCCATTTATTCTGAACAGGTAAGCTAGCTTTAGAGAATTGTGATTATTTAAGAATAAAAAGACGATGGAAAAAGAGTGGTAGAAAAAAAAATACTTTAATGATTAACCATCGGACAGATATGAAAGTGAATATGTTCTGAATATAATTAATATTTAAGTTTATATAACAAATAGTAAAAATATATCTCGAAACCTTTGCAAACGAAACACGAACTGTCTTAACAGCAACTTAAATCATTATCTTTGAAATGAAACCAAGACTACAAACGTGACGCCATATTTAATTCTATCTAGATAAAAATAGGGGTGTTGCGTGTTTCATTTTCTAGATAATTTATAACAGCACAACGGGAACATCATTGAAATTAAATTGCGTTTTCTTAATAATAGCTAATATATATATATATATATAATATAATAATAGCTCTGCTAAATAATAGTTAAGTGGTTGTTGGATCCCATAAGCCACAACGTGAATGCCGCCACCCGCCTTGAGATACCTTGAGACATTAGGTCAAAGTCTCAATTGACGTAAGACGGTTACCCTACCTTCAAACCGGGCAACATAATTTTCATCATAAATAATTTTACAACTTATTTTAATATCATCTGCAATTAACATTTTGGAGTGGAAAAAACAGATCCAAAGCAATAGAAGCATCTTAATTTATCTGTGGTACGTCCACGCTTCTAACTAATTTTTGTGTATTATCTATGCACACTTCAATGGCGGCGATATTATAAACTAAAATCAATGAAGTAGGAAACCTATGGAAATGAAACGTCAACCAAAATTTCGTGCCACTGTGACGTCATCTGGCCACAAAACATGGCGGCTTTAGTGCTGTACAAAAGATTTCAATGTTATCAGGTTTTATCGATAAACGTTCTTGGCTCATTTTATTTTAAATATTGTTGAGTATTATTTATTTGTAGAATTTATACTTTAATGGGAAGTAAGTAGGTATATTGTTATGTGCAAATATGATATGATTTAGATGGGTGAAATCTAAGACAAGTTCGTCCTTCGAATTTGCCAAGTAAACGATATGATGATTTTTAAAAGTTGCTACACTGATTTTATAAAGTTGTCGTTTGTCGCAAAACATAAAGATATGGNTTAAAAATCATCATATCGTTTACTTGGCAAATTCGAAGGACGAACTTGTCTTAGATTTCACCCATCTAAATCATATCATATTTGCACATAACAATATACCTACTTACTTCCCATTAAAGTATAAATTCTACAAATAAATAATACTCAACAATATTTAAAATAAAATGAGCCAAGAACGTTTATCGATAAAACCTGATAACATTGAAATCATTTGTACAGCACTAAAGCCGCCATGTTTTGTGGCCAGATGACGTCACAGTGGCACGAAATTTTGGTTGACGTTTCATTTCCATAGGTTTCCTACTTCATTGGACTACAAACGTGACGCCATATTTAATTCTATCTAGATAAAAATAGGGGTGTTTCGTGTTTCATTTTCTAGATAATTTCTAACAGTATATCAGGAATATCATTGAAATTAAATTGCGTTTTCTTATTATGTTTTAAGTTGAATGAACAAGGTAATAGCTAAAGAATAGTTAAGTGGTTGTTGGATCCCATAAGCATCACAACGTGAACGCTGCCACCCGCCTTGAGACACTTTGAGATATTGTTCAAAGTCTCAACTGACGTAAGACGGTTACCATACCTTCAAACCGGGCAACATAACTTTCATCATAAATAATTTTTTACAACTTATTTCAACGTCATCTGCAATTAACATTTTGGAGTGGAGAAAACAGATCCAAAGCAATAGAAGCATCTTAATTTTATCGGTGGCATGTCCACGCTTCTAACTAATTCGACTTTTTGGCGGGAACGCGAGGAGTGAAGTTGTATGATTTGTTTTATTTTGTATATTTAGTGTTTCTTCGGGTTTAAATGTGTAATAATGGTGGTTTATTAAATGTTTAATATCTATGAAAGTGCACAAATGTGGGAAAATGAAACAAAGGCGCTGGACGTAACTTCTCGGGATCCTCCAAAAAGTCCACTGAAAAAATCTTAGTAAATTACCACCATTTTGCTGAGATTATATTTCATCCCATATCATCTCATTTCATTTCATCCCAGTTGATTAATGTCTCAAATTAATCATCTTCATTTCATTTCACTCCATAATATAATTTTTCATAAAAATATGAATATAAATTAAAATAAGACATGACTTAAAGGTCTCAGTCACCAGGTCATAAAATCCCTTAAAAAAAATCTAACTAATTCTTGTGTATTATCTATGCACACTTCAATGGCGGCGATATTATAATCTGAAATACGCATAATCGTTTGTAGGTTCCCAACAATCTTACTGCAAGGCTTAAAAGGTTTTAGCTCAACAATTTTTAGAACATTTATTAAATTGCTTCGATAGGCAATAACATTCACAATAAAATAACTTTGTGACAACAGACAATTAAATGGGCATCCCTATTGAGACAAAAACAGTTTTCGCGTTTTGTTGTCAGTTGTCACGCTTTGTGTTTGCGGTTAAAAGTACATTGCCGTTAGAATCATGAACCTATTTAAGAATCATTAAATCTGTAATGACGTTGACCGTGACTATGAACACTGTAAAGTATTCGAAATGTCGAAAATATGGTAGGCAGCTGCTTGGCTCTGCCCCTGGCATTGCTGAAGTCCATGGGCGATAGTAACCACTCACCATCAGGTGGGCCGTATGCTCGTCTGCCTACAAGGGCAATAAAAAAATAAATAAAAATAATAATAATAATTCCAGGTGGAAAGGCTATTTATTGGTTTAAGCGACATTTTTGCAACATCACAGGAGAGCCATTCAAAGTATATAATTTGGAAAAAATATCGAACAAAAAACTTCTTAAGCTATTAGAATGGGGTAAACTTAATTGAAGTTCAATTAAAAACATCGAATTGTTGATGCTAATATCCAAATAAAACGGAACTTTAATTACAAAAAATATATAAAAATACCCTTTCACCCCTCGATATAATGACAATAAATAACGAGAGATGTAAAAATAGTAAAAATAGTAACTAAACTGAGACCTTAGAACTTACATCTCAAGGTGGGTGGCGCATTTACGTTGTAGATGTCTATGGGCTCCAGTGACCACTTAACAACCACGTGGGCTGTGAGCTCTTTTACCCATCTAAGCAATAAAAAAAAAGTTCTAATTATGTTTACGACTCGCTAAAACCAAAGAAAATTCTAAATTTACAATGATTTATTCCATTGTTTCCAATGATACAAAAGATATATATTAAATCGTGTCATATACTGTTGATACTATAGAAAAGGGTTTTATGTAACCATATTTTTTATGAAGACAAGTTAAAAAATGTGAAAACAGACAGAGCATGCATATTAACCCATAGCACTTAGTATTTTAGGGAGTATTTTTAAACAGACAGAGCATGCATATTAACCCATAGCACTTAGTATTTTAGGGAGTATTTTTATTCTAAAACAAATCTTTCCTCTTTATAATATTAAGAATAGAAGTATAGAATACTTTATTCTTTCATCAATAGTTTTCGCAGGGCACGCGATGTAAAGAATATTTTAGGTGATTTTTTTACACCTTGGGTTACATTATTGAAGCTTTAGTAAGGATCCCTAACTTTTTTCAAAAAATAGTATAGCCTATGTCACTCGGAAATACTGGAGCTCCTAAACAGTGAAAGAATTTTTCAAATCGGTTCAGTAGTTTGGAAGCCTATTCGAAACAAACAAACAAACAAATCTTTCCTCTTTATAATATTAGTATAGATATCAGTATTAGATAAAATATTTAGCTTTGTAATTTAAATTCTTACTAACTCGTATCTTCAAAAAATTTGTGCTTTATACTTGTTTAGGGGGAGGGTGATAGGAGAGACGTGCTCCGCACTAAACGCTTCACTTTCCCCCTTTGCCTTTTTATGAGTTCCGTCTCATGTTTGGACGTTGGTTGTTGAGCGACAGCAGGTTTTAGTCAGTTCGACTCTGACATGCCCCGCCCTCCATCCCCAGTGGAGGGCGGAAGTCCGGCGATTTCCTCCTGAACAAAAAAAAAATACTTGTTTAAACTTAAGTCTCTTTGTTGATTACATTGAGAATATTTCATTAAGCAATTAGCTTAGTTCAATATACCTATTCCCTATCAGAGCGTATAAAGTTTAATGACACATTCTTTCATAATTAATAGAAAATGTCGCATTGAACTGTTTCCCACGCTTTTATAGATCGACAATGCAGGAGAAAATTAGTTATGAAATCAATTATTTTTGTGAAAAACCTTTTGTCGCGCCACGTCAAGTTTTTAGTTTTAAATACAACATTCACATAGGAAGTATATTGATTATAAATAAAGACATGTATTATAATTATATTTTTCGTATTTTCGTTTAGTCACTGTCTATTCAATCTTTGTTAAAACAACTGTAGGTATATCAGATTATTAGTTAAATAATGCAATTAGTTGTTTTTTTTTTATATTTTATGATCCTCATTAGAATACAATGAAAGACAGATCTGAATGAGAGACAGATCATAAATCTTTTAACCAAAATAAATTAACTTCTTTTATCGTATCATGAAGGAAGTATAAACATTAACGAGATAAAATACAAAATGAATGGACTCTTATGTTTTACTAAAAATAAATGTAGAATTGTAGATATATTTTGTAACGAATGGTTTTTACTCGACACTGACATTAAACTGTCGCGAGCCACCAGAAATAACAAAGTATTATCTGAATCGCTCGGAGATAAAATTCAAAATATGCCTCAGTTATCCTTATCTGAAAAGTCGAATTTGCCATTCCGATAAAATACTCCGTTGGTTTTCAGATTCCGGAAGTTATTTAGAATAAAGTAACTACAAAAAAGATTTAAAAAAAAAACACTAATTTTAAATTAAACAAACACTGAATGGCACAACCGAGATTATTTCAGTAAGTCAATGAAAAACCTAACAATATAATATAGGTTCAGCCTTTGTGGAGATCAGCATTGTTTAACGAAATAAAACAATGCGGAATTCAATAATGCAAATGATCTGATAGGAGAACACTGTGCTTTGTATAATATAGTTGCCGAAAATAGTATTGCCAACATTAATTTAAATTCATCATGTTGAATGGTTCCGCACCATTCGCTCTAGTTGAATAGTTTGCGGCTTCAAATAGTATGTGTTAGAGTAATGAGGAGTTAGGACAAAGCAACACCACTCAATTCGTCTGAATATTTTAACTATTAGAGTTGCTTTTAAATGCTCTCGTCTTGCCATCCAATGATGAATTTAGTAGGTTTTACAATACAAAACCAATGTCTTGTAAATGGCTGAAAAATGCCCAGTGTAGAATGGCAACGAAGCAACCGTCTTCTTACAATGCGATTAATATAAACATAGAGAAAAAAATAGAGTGGTACTGATTCATTAATAAGAATGTTTGGTATCCAACCAAATTAGCTTTATGGCGTTTTGTTTCGTCATAAACTTACTTTACCACTACTAAAACGAGACTATTTAATAATCAATTTAAGCCTAATTAATTACTTAAGCTTAATTTAAGCCCTAGTACAGAGATTGTTTATACGATAAAAAATGCCTGTAAAGATTGCAAAAAACGTCTAATGCGAACAGGATGTATGTAGTCATAATTACTTGTTTTTATTTGGCACGTAAGTCGCCGCTATGAAACGAGCGTGTAAATTAATTAATTGCAAATAATTATAATTAAAACATTGTTATGCCGTTATCAAGTCGTTTAAATACGAGCAATCTGCCGTTACCTGTCATTGTTTGTTTAACTTGTAAACTATGTTTACGCAATCTCAATGAAAATGCAACGACAGTCGTGATAAGTGATATTAAATTTCACAATAAATATAAAAGTATGGTAAATATATTATTTCTTTGAGTCATGATTGCTCGTTGCTAAGGGTCATAGCCTCTTTTTCCCTTGGACCTCTTTCTTAAGGATTAAGGATGTTACTCTGGTTTCTGGTGGTACATATAACCGAAATACTTGTGTATTCTGTGGAGACAGAATCGTACTATTCTCTTCTTTCTTTTTTTCCACCTTATCCCACTAGGTGAGGTCGGCACAGCTAATTTTTCTCTTCCATTCTCTTCTATCAGCCGTCATCTAAACACTCACTCCTCTCTCTCTCATATCGTCATTCACACACTCCATCCATGTCTTCTTTGGTCGACCTCTTCCCCCTCTACCTTGCACTACCATTTCCATACATCTCCTATGTACTATTATTACACATAATTTATTGTCAGAAGAGTTGAAAAGTATACCTCCTCAAGTTGGAACACTCACACACGAACATAACAAATACAATTTTTATTGCTAAACAAAAACATTATTATAAATTTTTCACAGCTTGGGAGTAACCTTCATCTTATATGCATTTATATGAATTTTTGATTGCATTGCTAATGTTATTGTGCCGGGAATCTCTTGCACGTACTACGAGCGGAACGACCTGCTGATTATATCTAGTTCAAACCGGACATGACTCATCCGATATCAATGGCACTCGCATAGTTTATTTACACTGCTGAAAGCTGACCACGATTATTTTTCTATCAGGTTATCTGGAATTAATCCTTCTGTGTATGTCTTAAGCGATATCATATACTCTTTCATCGAAGTAGGAAAATGGCTCAATTAAAAACACAACAAACCATTTTTTATTAGCAGTGTTTGCTGTGTAGTCGATATCCGACAATAATCACTGACTCATCCAGATTTGAATTCATTTTATGTATTATGTTTTTGACTTTATTTCTTGTAATAGTACGGAAAATCATTCACTGCTTCCAATTTCTATTTATTGGTAACACTAAGTTCGTCAGTAGGTATTAAACAAAAAAAAAGAAAATCAGTTAACATACACTTAAAAGACGAAATGAGCTGTTTTAACTTTATCAATTGGTTTTAACAAAAAAATTGGCTAGAAATTTCCGAATGTAATTTGAATATAAGGAATATGCATTTTAAATATATTCAGGTCCATATAAATATTAATTGAAATTCTATTACAAGACCTCAACTTCTAATCGACTTAAAGACGATTTATTTTTTTAAATTCGATTGTAAGGCTCATGATAATACAATTGTGATTGTCACTTAATTTCATCTGATATTAATTAATTAATACAGCAATAATAGTAGCATCCTGATAAAGCAAAAACAACACAATTCTGGTAGTTTTATAAGCGCTCAGAAGAAATGATAAACATAATCCAAGAAAAATGTAAAACAAATAATAAATAGCATTTACATTAGCTACATCTTTAGAAATTGTGAAATTTTTAACACATCAGTTGAATGTTTTAAAATGTGTTATATTCGCTATAGTGCGGTACTAAACGATTTGTAATGATATATTATTGCTACATTAACGATTAACCGTTAAAATCGATTAGTATAATTCTATAATTTTACTATTTTTTACTGGTTTTACTGGTGGTAGGACCTCTTGTGAGTCCGCGCGGGTAGGTACCACCACCCTGCCTGATTTTTGCCATGAAGCAGTAATGCGTTTCGGTTTGAAGGGTGGGGCAGCCGTTTTATCTATACTTGAGACCTTAGAACTTGTATCTCAAGGTGGGTGGCGCATTTACGTTGTGGATGTCTATGGGCTCCAGTAACCCCACTTAACATCAGGTGGGCTGTGAGCTCGTCCACCCAACTAAGCAATAAAAAAAAAATTATGCGTGCTAATTTCTAAGCTAGATTATTCTAAGGCAGCTGAGACTTTTAACAACCACCTTGAGTGGCCTAAGACGAGTAGTTTTGTGAATGGTCAACACATTTTTCACAAAATAATTTGTTATAGCTGCAAAACAAATTTCCGCCATTTCCGTAAATCACACCGTTAATACATTGTAACCGTAATTAGCTTCATTAATTGGCAATAATGTTTTAGTTCCGAATAACTTCCGGTTTAAAACCCACAAAATTGACGTTTTTAACCGAATTAAGATACGCACACTTCCTCAATAAATTTCAAGTAATAACCTCAATTTGCAAAAAAAACAAATAGGGTGGTTCAGAATTCATGTTTCCGTAACAAATATATGTAAATTGTGAAAATAAAATAAACATGTTCTGTATTCACGACGTGTCATAACATTATATGCGAAATAATTAACTAATTACAGATATTTTTACAGCTTAATCATAATTATTGCAAGTGTGGCTGACATAATCCACATTCATCTGTTTGTTCAAATATGCTTACAATTCACGTGAGAAATGAGACCATCATTGTCCATACCATGACATGGGGTAAATTGGGACAAACCTGCGGAAGATTCTCAAAGTACCTGTAGCACGGAGTCTACCTAATTTTGTTTATGTTAATATTTATCAATGTATAGAAGAAAAACCAAGCTAACTATGGAAGTACTAAATATGAGTTAAGTTGGTCCCAAAAATTCGTCAAATTAAATTGAAAATAGTGGTTGAAAAGTGCGTTTTAAAACAGCTTACAGAACTTTTAAAAAAAGTAATATTATCGTTGTTTTTTTAATAAGATCACAGTTTATATAAGTTTTTAATACACCTGGAAATACCACAACAAACGCTAAGTTGCAATATTCTTATTTTAAATACAAATTTCGACAAAATAAAAAATGTATATTTTTTCCTTTCTTTTTGGGGAAAATTGGAACGTAAGTAGGGTAATTTGGAACGAGACTGGAAAAATTAGGGACGAGAAAACACAAAATTGGAACGCCAAAAGACAAAATAGGGATGGCTTGTTAGGGTTGTCACTGATATCTTATAATAAATTTTTTAGCCTATACTATCACTTAATTGCGTGATGTAAAGAAGGTTAATGTGTTTATCAGTTAGTTTATGTAAGTATTATAGGTAAAAGAAAAGTATATATATAATTACTTTTTTTTCGCGACATTTACCTTGTAATATCTGCCCGGTCGTATGTTCTTTATAGCAATAAAAAAAATTAAAAGTTAAAAGAACTCAAACGAATCAAAACTTTTGTTATTTCAGAATCTATTCACGCGTCGAATCATGATTTTGTTAACATTCAAAACGCACACACAAATAAAAACAGGCCTCAGATTTTAAATGTAACATTAATTAAAAATCCGAGATATCCAATTATGAGTGAGTGAATTAATTGAGTTTAGTTATTTAGCTTAGAAAGAATTTCTTTTATTTTTGTTATTATTGGCAGTAATCAGATAAAGCTGTTTTTTTATCTTATTCACCTGATATCTTACTCTTGCTCAAAGATTATTTTGAAAATGTTGATTAAATAAAATTGTATTATTGCATTTCCAGTCCTTTTGTTTTCTATTTTTTATTCTATTTTATCATTTTGTTTCAGAGTTGTGATTTTTAAGGAAATTAAATAATAATTTTCTAAAATATAACATGCACATACTTTTTTTGATCATTGTATTGTTGATTATCATTCACGTCACATCGCTTCGGAATAGAAACCAGCTTAATTTACACTATGTTGTGTATTGTGCTTAAATTATGGATTGTATTCATCATTTCGGTCCATATAAATAATTATATGGCACCTACCTATATATCGCAGTACTGCGAGTTGACAACCCTTACAAATATCCCAATTTAACCCTTAACCGTGTCAATTTACCCCGGACGCTGGGTAAATTGGGACGGCCATTATTTTACCGATTATTTCTTTAAAATGAATAATTAAAATAATGTAACGGTTTTTATCACCTAGGTACGTTCAAGACTCAACTTATTTCTTTGGTTGAGCATTGACTATTTAATTGGAACTATGTTAAAATTCAATCTGAAGTTCGATTTTGTCCCTATTTACCCCATTTGACGGTAAGTGTTCCATTCCGACTCGTTTTTGAAATGTAAAATACCTAAATCTAATTTTATGTTAATAATAATGACAAAACTTCGTGTTCAACTAATCTATACCCCTCTTAGGTAAAATTCAAACGACAGATTACCTACGTAGTCATAATCTTTTGACATAAAAGCAAACTTTTTTTTAAATCTTCTTTAACCTTAAACTTTTTTTAAAGTAATTTCTAAGACCAGGTTTCGTATAACAGTGCTGTATTTAGATTTTAGATTTAGAGGCTGTTTATCAAAGATTAGAAGTTAAATACAGCAGCTTTACACACTTCTCCGTAAATCTAAATTTTGATAAGCAATACGTAATAAATCAAACGAAAATCTAACTTAATGTAGTTTTAAAGAGTAGCATAGCAAAACGCGGAACCCAAATAATAATTCAAACTTATTTACATTTTACATTATCTGTGTCACCGGCACACTTGAAGAAAGACGTTATGCAATGTGTCAATGCACTCTTTGGGCATGACTCGGGCAAATAACTCATGTTTCATATTTCATGTAATTATGTTACATTTTCATTAACTAGTATTTAGTATTTTTGAATATTCATAAATTGAATTGTTTTTTGGTATTTATTTCTGGATAACGCTAATACGTGAAACAAAAGTCTTTCCTAATCGATAGGAAATGTTTTTTTGTTTATTCAATACGATAATTCACGTCACATCGTAACAACCATGTCACTAAGTGGCTGTTTGTCATGACTTGTTTTGTCACCACATTAATTTACTTGAGTTGTCCTTGGTTGCAATTTTTTACACTACTTAAGACCCACTGCCTAAATATGAATTTTGATAGATCACCACTTCATATTTATTATTTGATTTATTGAATAATTTATTGTGTATTTAAAACGAAACCTTTTGAACGAGATACATCGATATATCGACTTTCTATTAATGCGTATAGAGTGCGGAACGTCGGAATACCGACTATTTTGCGCAATTTGGCTTTAGGTATTAGTATCAACTTGTATGGAGGTATCTCAGCGCGCGTACGTATAACGTTTTTTATAATTTAATAATATTTATAAATAGCAATTTTTTAAATTAAAGTGTCTTATAAGAACTTTTTTTTTTCAAATTTTTTTTGGCAATTTCTGCAAAATATGTGAAAATAAGTTCAGCACTAAAAGGGTTAAGTTAATTCGCTGAAAATCAGGTTGACTACTACATAACGTTTTAGCTTACATGCAGCATGGTGCAACTGATGATGTATCATTTCTAGCATAGGTATCACTTTTGACTCGGTGGGTCATTTATCATTTACATTGTTACAATCAAAACTTAAAAATAGGAAATATCAGTGAATGAATTACGAAAACTCACTTTGATAATCGTTTCCGATCTATGTGCTCTTATTGCTGGAAGATCTGATAAGTCACGTGTCCCTAATGTATTCGTTAAACACTAATATAAATTGTTTATGAATCATTATTGAATTATCAAAGGTACTTAAGGTCGATTTATGGGAATCGCGAATTTACCTAATTCAAGTTCTGTTACTTGTATAGGTGTGTCAGATTATAATTAAATTACAATGAATAGGGCTGTGCCCTATAAACATTTTGGAACTGGAAAGCACTAACGTAAATTGAAAAGAGGATGATAACGCCACCTGCATATTTTTCAAGCAATAGGTGTAAAATAAGCCTCGCACACTTTGTGAGTGTGACCCAGCAAGCCTGAACGTATTGGATAATTGTTACCCGAACCAACGCTTTCATCCCCAAACGCCATTCCAGGATTCATGTGGGTGGTGCTTGGAGATGATGAGTAAAGAACAGGGCAATGGCAAAAAGTATATTAAAGAGCGAAGTTTCAAGTCATTGTCTTCCCGGCCCCAATTTTATATAAAAAAAAAATCCTATTCATAATGTAACTTTTGTAGAATATAAGCAAAAACACGTGGCATCTGAATAAGACTGTTGGTAAAAAAAAAAAACAAGTAACTGTTTTCTAACTAACAGTTGTATAATGTATTGAAATTATTAAAAAAAATCTAAACATTCGACAGCCCTATTTGGTAAATACGAACAAGTATTTATTTATGTTTCGACCACCTGTTATATAACCGGTTTTTTTTAAAGTTAAACGCTCCCTTTAATTATGCACGAAATTTCAATATATTTTTAGATTTGTAAATTTAAAAAAAAAACTAAAATTTTAAAATTATTTCTTGTTCACCTCATCCTTGTGTATTCGACCAAATAATAGTTTTATTCGTTACAAAATTAGGATATGCATATTTACAAATTTACGAGTTATGTATTTTTAATTCCTTTACCTAAAAACTACAGATACAACACTCGTCTAGCTAACAAACTATATTTTACCTGCTTATCAAAAGGTATAAAGAATATCCCGAAAAATTCAATGAGTGTACATAAATTAAAAAATAGGTTTGAACGCAAATATTCAATGCGTTTTGTTCGTGCCTTGTGACTCGGAACTTGAGTTGAAGAAACTCACTTTCGTTTCAAGGTGAACTAGTAACTATATTTGCCACCTTAAACTTGGAACAGTTCGCATTGAATATCGGACAGTGATGGTTTTTTTTTAATTCAAAGTCAATCTAGAAATATACCCATAGACGTATTTAGATCCGCGTATATTTGGTACTTGCAATTAGATAGACTACATAGTATAAAACAAAGTCGCTTTCTCTGTCCCTATATCTGTCTGTCCCTATGTATGCTTAAATCTATGTGTGCTTAAAACTACGCAACGGATTTTGATGCGGTTTTTTTTAATCGATAGAGTAATTGAAGAAGAAGGTGTATATGCATAATAACATCCATTTAATAGTGGAGAAATCAATAATAAATTACAGTTTCCGAAGCGAAGCGAGGGCGGGTCGCTAGTAGAATATAAAGTACCTACACAATAAGCAAGGAAAAAAATTCATAGTAATTAATAAATAAAAATATTTGTAATAAAACTTAATTAGTTTGAACATGGTGATCGGGTCAATTATTGCATTTAAGATAAAATAAGCCAAGATCTTACACCAACTTTAAAGAAATATTTGTGGTATTCTAGTTTCAACTATTTTAGACACTTAATTCCTAATTTTCTTACTAGTCGAATCTAACGATGCCACGATTCCGGTGTTCATATATAGAAATCAGGAGCCAATTCTTTTATGGAATCCTAGGTCCGTACTTATTCACTCGTCGATACCTAAATGACATCGTGTATCAAAAATGTATCAAGCCTTTTTTGTATTTTTGTACGAGGCAGGCTGTTTTATAAGGCCCGTGTAGGGAAGAGATAGGATATCCTGTTTTTACTGGCACGAAATAATTACGCGGTTCTCTTTGAAAGCAAGGTATAGGTACAAACATTTGATATTTCGACCTCTTTTCTCGATGCGGGTGACGGCATTCGTGCTATGATGTCAGTGGGCTCAAGAAGCCACTTAATATCCTTCAGGTCTAAAAAAGATATCTGTAAATCAGAAGCTCCTGTTTTAGCTTCTAAGTTAGATGAGTTTCTCAATTGAATAGAATGTTTGCCGTTGCTCATGGTCAACAGTGGCGTAACCAAAGTATTCTCGAGCCTTCTTTCAAATCCTCAGATTCGAAGGGATATTTGAGACGTCAAAGCCTCAAGAATTAATGGGTCAAGGTCACCTTAATTCACGTTGCATAGTAGCGACAGTAAGTAGTTCCCACTTAACAATTAAAACCGAAGTAAGAACGTGCGGTGTCCATCTCAATAAAAAAATACATTCAAAAATATTAATATAAAACTACCTTTATTATTTTAAATGAAAATAAATCAAGATTGATTTAAACAAACGAAAATATACGACAGTTAAATTAATCTCTTGTGGAAACCTGTCCACGTTGTGTGCACAGGTTCGTTACGGTCTGTGTTATGTAAAACAGTTTAAATTCAAAATTATTTCAGGTGATTCCGTTTCGTAAATATGTACATTGTAATATTTATATTCAACAATAACTATTCGTCGTAAATATGAAATTTTTTTTTTTTAAATACTTAGGCCTTTGAAAGAGTTTACGTTCCATCTGGGGTGGTTCCTGGCGGTAATAGAGATCAAAAACCTAATTGGTCACCCACCATGAAAGTTGTGTTTTTAGTCTCAGTTCTATAGTACAGCAACCGCCCCGCCCTTGAAACCGAAACGCATTACTGCTTCGGGAACTAAATAGGTAGGGTGGTGGTACCTATTCGTAGGAGTTTACAAGACGCCATTACCATATGCTTACAGCTACGAAATCAATTCTCATTGTAGAAGTAATTAAATAAGAAAATGGTAAATAAATTTGAATCGTCGGTTTATAATTTATATGTTTTATTATATTAGAGAGAATTCGAGGCCTTTGTAAGTAAGAAAAAAAAAATTCTACTGTTTGTATTCGTTCATAATATTAGATTTAGTTTGATCAAAATTACAATATGTGGCGAGTGATCGAAAAATTTCCGAATATTAAATTTGTAATTGAAGTACAAAAAATTAAGTAGAAACCTGTCTACCACAATAAGAATACCTACTAACTAAAAAGCGAAAAACACGTTAAGTTAATTAAGGTATCGAGGGCGCGAACAAACTAATTGCTAAATTGCATTTTTTGAAATGGAAATGCTTAAATTACACAAAAAAAATAATTATTTATTTTGCAGGCGAGATTCTTGTTTGATATAATGTTTTTTTTTTCACAAGCATTAATTATTTGATTCTAAATAAAAGAAAATAGTTCTATGACTAATTCAATTGATATTATTCTTCTTTTATTATTATTTTCGTAAATCATATTAAAGTATGCTACTTTTACAACTAAGACGAATATAATGACACCTCATCATTCTGTTGAAATCTGCTAAAAGTTTTAAGTAGTAGAACGTGCTAAAGAATATTCATACAATTTTGACGCGGGAATAGGTAAATGTAGAGGTACCCAACCTGTACATTTACGTATCCCAATGCTCGAAAAACATTGCCATCCTTTGGTAATCAGTTAAAGATCTCTCCACTCTTTATAGATCGGATTCGATCCGGGATTCGGCTTCTACTAGAACCAATAACGAACCAAAGTGCAAACATTCTGAATTATATATAACATAGCTATACAATTTTGAGACTTGAGAACCTTTAAAAAATACGCAGTAAAGGGATTCTAATCAATTTACAAAAATCAAAGATAAAAAAAATTTAGGTCTTATTGTTATCTGTTAATTATCTACTATATATGTACACGTTTATGAAACTCTAACAGATGTACATAATATGTTATGTATACGTGAGTAATCGTGCCTGTTATGTGTACCTATTCCACAGATTACTATTTTTTCGTCAGAGCATCGCGCCAAAGTACTAAACAAATAATTTGATAAATTTTATCAACTCTTCGATTCGATTTAGGAACTAACCTGTTTAAAACAAGTGCTAGAATACAAAAACAACAATGACTTTTGTCACTTCGAATGGCTAGATTATGTTGAGCTCCCCTTTGCCAGTGAAACCGCATTGACATGTGTACCAATGCAGAATTGTACATAACAGGTTTTGCGGCCTTGAATCTGAGCTCAGCCTTCCTGGAAAAAGTTTAAATGAACCAATACGGTGGCCAGTCATGGCTCTATGCTAAAGCCATGGAAAGGCCCGATATAACGGACAATAGTCGAGGTCGTGTTTTTATAATTTAAAGCAGAATGCCTTGTCTATTAAAACTTTTACAAATATAGATACAGTAGGCATTGACCTTTTGTGTTTTCTTTGATTGGATAACAAATTTTGAGGCTATAATAGGTTAGCTCATTACCGAAAACCGATTTTTTATGAAAAATATTTTTCAATTACTGGTACTCTTGTGAGTCCGCGCGGGTAGGTACCACCACCCTACCTATTTCTGCCGTGAAGCAGTAATGCGTTTCGGTTTGAAGGGTGGGGCAGCCGTTGTAACTATACTTGAGACCTTAGAACTTGTATCTCAAGGTGGGTGGCGCATTTACGTTGTGGATGTCTATGGGCTCCAGTAACCACTTAACACCAGGTGGGCTGTGAGCTCGTCCAACCATCTAAGCAATAAAAAAAAAACAATATTTTTAATCAAATATTTTTTATTATCTTAAGACGTCATTATTAGCTTTATTCGAACAGATACATACTTTTATTTATATTTTTATATACTGTCTATACAACTCAATTGTCATTTTTATTATTATCTTATTAATAACCTCAAAATATATTTTATAGCACATGTGTAGTTATGGCTTAAACACCTTTAAGACTTATTTATCAATGCGCTTTATAACAATCCTGCTAGGATTGTTGATGTTTTCAGCCAATTGTATTTACGCCGCAGAAAAATAAATTATTTATTAAATGCACCGATGATGTTCATAGAAGGATAAAAAGAGGATGTGACATTAAAATTTTGGCAATGGAAATGGCTTCGCTTTCCTTATTATATACCACTGATGATATCAACACCTTGAAAAGCGACGACATTTTCAATCTATACTAATATTATAAAGCTGAAGAGTTTGTTTGTTTGAACGCGCTAATCTCAGGAACTACTGGTCCGATTTGAAAAATTATTTCAGTGTTAGATAGCCCATTTATCGAGGAAGGCTATATGCTATATAACATTACGCTAATATCAATGCAAGTCGGTTAAAAAGCGTGATTTTGAATAACTCCTCAACATTCTATTTTTCAAAAATATATTCACTTTCTACGTAAATGAAGAAGCGGGTAGAATTTAGCGTTATGCCAAAGTAACTATTTCACGCGGACGAAGTCGCGGACAAAAGCTAGTTAATTATAAAATTGACTAACTATAGTGAATATTTAAATGAGTTCCTTAAATTGATCTATACTTCCTAAAAATAATAAAAACAAGTCTTTTTCTTTTTCTATCTATGACAAATGATGGGTAGACGAGCTCATAATTAACTTGATGAGAAGCTTTTTACTGGTGGTTGGAAGTCTTGTGAGCCCGCATGGGAAGATCCCATCAACTTGCGTATCAATCATGAGCTCCATCCGAAGCGAATTACCTACAGCTTCGCGGCAAAAAATAATAGTGCTACCACGAGTATTACTACAGATATGAATTAAAAAATACACATAAAAACACAGAATATACTTCGTCTTTTAAAAAACACTAGATAAAGGATTTCATGTTATGTGGATTATAGCTAATTTTTTTTATTCTCTATTTTTTATGTTTTTCTTTTGCACACATTACACATTACAAGCTAAAAAGATACATAAATCATAACAACATTTAAAAATAAAAAAAATCTGGCAAAATTTAACATGCATTTAGTGCAGACTAGTTGTATGTTTCTGAAGCGTTAATAATCTCAAAATATTGATTTTCACGAGCCGCAGATTGTTTCTCTGTAGACAAACACATTTTCTAAATCGATTTTCCTTTTCTTTAAATTAAAAAAATTCTTTAAATCAATATACCACAATAGGCCATAGAGCAATTCTTTCGCTTAACTACAGATAAACACAAGTTCGCATTATTGATGGCCCCTTTCCGGCAGTCGAAAAGCAGAGGAGTGGGCGGCAGGTTGATTGTGCCTCTGACATTGCTGATGCCCATGAACAACGATGACTACTAACCATCAGGTGGCCTTAAGTCTGTCTACAAAGGCAACAAAACAGTCACCTTGTGAAGTAGAAACATGCGTTTAGAACAATTTGAATTAGTTAAATTTATTTATTACAGTAAAAGACAATAACTTGTTTATAATAATGTAACATGTGCGAGCTTATCATACTCTTGCGTAGTCAGATAAAATCTTAACTTTAATGCTATTGACTATGAATTTCGTTTATCTGTTATCATTTCTGAAGATCAATCACAATGTTACTCACGGTTAGGTTAGTGATTTGTTTCGTAATGAATTTTAATCAGTCTCATGAAGCGGGTAGCTGCCATAGAACACAGGATATTTGACAGACGTCTGAATATCGCTACCGACATTTTCAAGATATGTTTGCATATATACAAATTCCGAACAATAACATTCGGATTTGGGTCGCGTTTCCGATCCGATGATAGATTCTGCGAAACACTGCTCTTGGTAGGGCTAGTGTTGGCAAATTTTTTTTATTGTCCTTATAGGCATGCGAGCTTATGGCCCACCTGATAGTGAGTGGATACCGTCGCCCATGGACTTCAGCAATGCCAGGTGCAGAGCCAAGCCGCTGCCGGCCGTTAATTACTCAAGTTTTTCTGCTACCCGATTATATAATTTTCTTGCGGCACTAGTCAAGGTCTTAGAACTTATATCTCAAGGTGGGTGGCGCATTTACGTTGTAGTTGTCTATGGGCTCCAGTAACCACTTAACACCAGGTGGGCTGTGAGCTCGTTCACCCATCTAAGCAATAAAAAAAAAAAAAAAAGTCAAAGTGCCACTGCACAAACATTGCCATGTGAGAATATACTCACTACCCCGGTAAAATGACCCAAAAAGGTAGCTTTAAACTTAATGAAGGGAGTTGATGTTCGAGTACTAGATAACCCTCGGCGAACCCGTCGCTTGCGACCAACGCTGCAACGGCTCGCCGAGTAAATTAACCCATAGACACAGCTCACTGAGTTTCTCGCCGGATCTTCTCAGTGGGTCGCGTTTCCGTTCCGTTGGTAGATTCTGCGAAGCACTGCTCTTGCTAGGGCCAGTGTTAGAAACACTCCGGTTTGAGTCCCGTGAGCTCACCTACTCGCCCGGTTACGCTGACGTAGCCTCTCAAGGCTATCAGCTTAGGAGGGGAAAAAAATCATTAATTAAATAAAAGTGTGAAAGTTTTATATATTAGTATGTACTAATATGAATACATGGTATATTAAAATAAAAGTGTTTTTTAATAATTATAAAAATCCTAGTTTAAAGAATATTTTGTTTATTATTAATGTACAGATAAAAAACACGTTGTTGACACGTACCTACAATGTGACGTAGATTGGGATAACTAATTTATTGTGACAAATTGTAAACATTCTTTCACAATATAATAGAACAGTTGTAAAAACAAGCTGTTCAATACAAACATCATTTGATATAAAACTTCTTTTTTTTTCTACTACCATGACGCGAAGCGATGTCGTGCTTGCGCGAAGGGCCTTGGGCTGCCCAGCTGATCGAATATTAAGATTATACATTAATCACAATCCTAATTGCATCAAATAATTATCGTATCTACAATAGATCACGATTTTTCGCATTTGTAATGAAGAAACTATAATATCTTTAGAGTTTCTTCTTTATTCCATAACACTGATAGACTATATTAGTTCACGTGGCACGTCATGGTACTCATAGGCACCAGAAATTGGTAGGCACACTGCGGCATAAAACCTCACATCGTTTTTTTTTTATGCATTACTTATATATACATATATTTAATAATGTTGAACACGACAAAGCACTACTACATACGATATGATAAGTAGCGATTTACTAGGGAACGGGTGACTTACTTATGCATTTATTTCGCATTTGATTTGTGATTTTAAATGAGAATGTCTGTATTGTAATATTATAGCTAATACTGACAGGCGTAATAGATCATACATTTCCCACGACTTGGGGTTAGGGATAAATTTTGAAGTCGTCGTAGCCTAACGGATAAGACGTCCGGTGCACTCGTGTTGAGCGATGCACCGGTGTTCGAATCTCAGGCGGGTACCAATTTTTCTAATGAAATACGTACTCGACAAATGTTCACGATTGACTTCCATAGTGAAGGAATAACATCGTGTAATAAAAATCAAACCCGCAAAATTATAATTTGCGTAATTACTGGTGAGAACTGGTATTTACTGGTGATAGGACCTCTTGTGAGTCCGCGCGGGTGGGTACCACCGCCCTGCCTACTTCTGCCGTGAAGCAGTAATGCGTTTCGGTTTGAAGAGTGGGGCAGCCGTTGTAACTATACTGAGACCTTAGAACTTATATCCCAAGGTGGGTGGCGCATTTACGTTGTGGGCTCCAGTAACCACTTAACACCAGGTGGGCTGTGAGCTCGTCCACCCATCTAAGCAATAAAAAAAATATTAAAATAATACATGAGAAATATCAAGAGCTTAACAGGAATATAGGTTTGAATTAGCATATTATAGATAAATATATAATATTTATAAGAATATTTATTCGTAAAGCGTTCTTTATATTGTTCTTTATTTAAATTTGAATGACGTTTTCGTCTGAATCTAGATGCTGTATTACGAATATTAAAAACTATACGCGCTGTGATCACAAGGACCAATTCATTTGCAACCTAACATTACATTCAAAGGTCAAAGATCACTTGGTTGATCTATGTTTTCTCAAAGGTATCATTCATTGTGTAGTTACTTGAAGACATTTTTTATTTAACTCAGTTTTCGCGAAGAAACCACACATAAAATAATGAGAATATAATTTTGAAATTAAGTAATTGCGACAATTGTCACCATTCATGTACTTGCATGCATGCTACATATAATCAAACTAAGTTGTTTCTGGAAACATAATAATGAATGAATGTTACGAAGGCTTAACAAAATAGAGAAAACAAAATGTGACAGCTCAATTAAGTAGTAGAATTCCTGCGATGGTTAAATAAACGCTAAATGCTCAAACAGGTCGAGAGGTGCAACCGGTTCGTAGATTTAGATCTACACAAATTCCTACGCTCGTGAATTTGATTTAAAATTAACAAAATAGTCATTAAATAAACTCATACAAAACGAAAGAGAAGCGGTGATTCTTTTTTTTTTTGCCTAAGCTGATGATCTTGAGAGACAATATCAACGTCACTGGGCGAGGGCGGTGCTCTGTATGCTTAGTGCGAGTTTTTAACGTTATCTTTTTTTTTCTACCTATGCTGATAGCCTTGAGAGGCTACATCACCTTCGCCCTAATGTGTAGGTAAGCTTACGGGACTCAAACCGGAGTGTTGCTAACACTGGCCCTAGCAAGAGCAGTGCTTCGCAGAATCTACCACCGGATCGGAATCGCGACCCACTGAGAAGAGTGACGAGAAACTCAGTAGGCTGTGTCTGTGGGTTAATTTACTCGTCGAGCCCTTCGTCGCAAGTGACGGGTTCGACGAGGACGGTGACTGATGCTTGTGGTACCTAAAATCACCGTTAATGGATCGGGAGAATCCATAATGACGTGTTAACGTTCTCGATGGCGTAAAACTTACTCAAATTTGTATGGAGTTGGAAAGTTTGCCTACGTTTGCCGCTAGGAGCGTTGTTCGAACTGCATACAAATTGAGTTAACTTTTACGTTATCGAGAACGTTAAAAAACTCGCACTAAGCACACAGAATGGAATATGGTAACGAAAAAACGGGGCACTCAATACCGTTCAATATGAATTAACTTATAAGACTTCAAGAGATCAAAAGATTTTTCGATGCGTAATAACAAGTTGTTGTTCTGATGAGGATCAACGAATTCTTGGAAAAGTAAAAATATCGGAAAACAAGCAAAACATATCGGAAGGCAAATACAACAAAAATTTTCCTGTAACGACGCGTTCGGTTTTATCATTAATTTGCCAGGCTAAACATTAATTTTTTTACTGCTACATTTGTCTTTTTTGTCAGTTCATTTATTATGAACCCGGAATTCGAAGCAAAAGTTTTTATGATTGGAAGATTACTGGTGGCCCGGAGGCCTTTCCAGTTTCACCAGGACAGGTGGGCGAGCAAAGGCTCAGCCAGGAGGTGTGCTAACAGCTGCCCGAGCGCCTCCGAAGGAGACCTAACAACTCAAGAGCAGCTGCTTCGCGAATGAATCTACTACCGGATCGGAATCGCGACCCGCTGAGAAGATCCGGCGAGAAACTCAGCGGGCTGATGCATGGGTTAGGTTGCACGTCGAACTCTTTGCCGAGTTCGACGAATACGGCTACCGGGGTCCCTAAGCCCTAATGTTAGAGCTGAAGGTGCTTAATACAAGAGTTATTTGATCTGATGGATCCGTAAGGACATGAAGAAGCAAAGGTGATGATGGAAGCCAGCTACGGCGTTGACTCAACACATCAGCTGGTTTTCAATTGCATTCCACTGCGCATATTTTCAAAAGCCTTAACTAAATCGATCGATTATGAACTTTAAAATATTATCCTGTCAGCTGTCAGCCAGTCCATTATCACCTCACTGCGTTTCTACGAACGGTTAATGGCCAATATTTTAATGGCTAAATTAAAATTATTCATTTTGTTTCATACATTATTATTGAATAGGTATTCGAAGTGTGATAAACCATTAAACGATTTATATACAATGAAGGTCATAAACCGTACGTAGCATAAAACGTTCGTTGTGTAACGATGAGCTAATGACAATTGGCACGCTAAATGGCGCCGGCAGAATTGTTTTATGATTTCATCAGTATATGGCGACGTCACTAAATGATTCCGAGTATCAATGTAAAAATAAGACGGTCGCTACGAGTTTTATGTCTTTTGTGTTAGAGCCGGAACTTTATTTAATTCACAAATAAACGGAGTACGAATACACACAATACCACCAGAATTTTATTAATAGACAGGCAGACCATTATCATTTCAGATCATCAAACCTAAAAAAACATAATTATTCTACAATACGCGCTTCGATTCGCGAATCTACAATACGGATTTCGGACGAAAGTCCAAGAGATTATAGAGGCTTAAAAATACAAAAATATATATGTAGTTGTGTAATATTATTTACTCCTTTATTGTTCATTAGAATGCGAAATACATTTTTCAAAATCAATACAAAAATCTTCGCTTAAAATTATTAACACTAATGTTAGATTAGGTTCTGTCCACGAGGAGTTCTATCGACAATTTCTTTTATCAACTCTAAGAGACACTTGCCAAAGGAAATTCGATACATTTAGTATATTATTCGAATAGAATACGATATAGAAACAAAGTTAGTTACAAGAAATTTGCAACACCAAAAAAAAAGGTTAGTTCATAGGTCATTAATAGCAAGTATAAAAACTATAGACTGTGCTTTAAAGAGATACAGACATGTCCGGTTTTCGCTCAACCAGATTTAACTGTACCTAGTTATTATGTAACTTAATATTATGAGTTCACAATAACATCGATCAATAAAGAGAAAACAAAGTTTATGTATTGGCTGGAGAGCGCGTTCCATGTGCGGGTCATTTCTAGAGCAATTTTTTGCTTTAAATCAACCATGTTTTTTTTTCTCATTCATCTGTTATTTTACTATAATTGAATCTTCGATTTTATGATACATAATGGACGTTTAAACGCTATGGTGTTTACAAGGCTACGCTTAACACGTGAGACGAAAGCTTGTATTTCCAAAACAATGTTTATTAATCGCTCCGTCTTTAGATTAATAAAAAAGAAACAGGCTATTATATAAGTCTATCAAGTTGTTTGTGATGAATTAAAAACAATGGCTGTACGATCTGTGGCGTTTCGTAAAAATCTAACAAATTTAACAACAGGAAATACATAACTGTGTTTGATTAATTCTCTCGAACTTCATTCAACCTGGACGAGTCATAGATAAGGCTTAGACGTCAATAGACGTAATAATGGATTTGGCGACTGTCCAACAGGACGCATTATGGAAATTCATGTAGTTCACCAGATGCCACATAAAACTCTTGTCATGTTCGAAGACATATTTATTGTATAACATAAATAGGGTTGCACACTAAATTTAATAACGTTTTGTGAAATAATTACTTTAAAAACAAATTAAAAATTAAAGTTTTAAAGTATTTTCTTAATTAATCAGCCATTTAATTTAAATTTTCTCAATAATCCATTACATTTTGCAGCGAGGAACATTCTTCAAGAATTTGATTTCTCACTGACTCCCCTATTGACGTGCTGCGGCTTCTTCATAATGTATCTGATAGAAGAATTGGTGCACATATACATCCATCACAGAGAGAAGAATAATGGACAGACAGATCTACTGGTCAGAAATTTGAGCGTGCGCAAGAGCCGCTGCACAGAGGGACATAGTAACGAAGCTAAAAACTCTACTGAATCCGGAATTGAATCACCCGAAAAGAATAGGGTAAGTTTGACATTTCCTTTCTTGATTGGCACAGATTAAGTACCGATTGTTACTGGTGGTAGGACGTCTTTATTGGACTTAGGACGTCTTTAGTAGGCGTAGGACGTATTTACTGTTGGTAGAATGTCTTTACTGGGCGTCGGACGTATTTACTGTTGGTAGGACGTCTTTACTGGGCGTCGGACGTCTTTACTGGTGGTAGGACGCCTTTACTGGTGGTTGGACGTCTTACTCGCGATAGGTGGTAGCACCACCCTGCCTATTTCTGACGTGAAGCAGTAACGCATTTCGATGTAAAGAGTAGGGCAGCCGTGGAGTTGTAAAAACTGAGACTTAGAACTCATGACTCGAGATGGGTGACGGCATTTACGTTGCTGATGTCTATAGGCTCCGGTAATCATTTAACACCAGTTGGGCCGTGAGATCGTCCACTTATTTAAGCAAATAAATAAAAATTATACCCGACCAGCGTTAATTGTTTAGATGAAACCGAAAGATATGTTTGCACGTCCCGACATTTATTTAGCAACAAGGTGAGAGAAATACATATTTAATAATCCTCCATCCCTGCATCGATAATCCTCAATGCTTGGGGTCGTGGCCTCATGAGGCTTTCTTGGGAAAATACACATGGTCAGGTCCCGCGTCCTTCCACGGTAGTGCTTTTGGAGGAGATTTAGTTCTTCGATGCCGCTCAAGCCTTGTTTGGGTGCGGCTTATAAACCACCGCCCGACGTTCGGTGTTAACTGTTTTACGGTGGAAAGAACTCCAATTCAACCCTCCTCTTTCCTCATCCGGATTTCGGACCGGCATTGGCAGAGTTAATCTAATGTTATTTAATTAATGTTTTTAGTCTAATACCATATGTAGGAATCTTTAAAACACTTTGTATGTAAATGTAATATTAAATTGAAACTAAAATTGTTACCCCCAGGAACATGAAGCGAACAACCACAATCACGCAAAGCACCACAGCCACATGCCTATACAGGTCGGTGATGACGTCACATCAGCGCTTCGAGGTCTGCTCATTGTTCTAGCTCTTTCTGTTCATGAGCTCTTCGAAGGCTTAGCCGTTGGCTTGGAGAACAGCACTTCCCATGTTTGGTTCGTATTTATTTAACAAAACGAATATATGTAATTAAATTTTCAAGGATATCGTTTCGAATTTATTTCTAAACAAGGAACAAACTTTAAAAACAAATACTTCACTTTTTTTTATTGCATAGATGGGTGGACCCAGTGAAGTTGTTACTGGAGCCCATAGACATCTACAACGTAAATGCGCTACCCACATTGAGATATAAGTTCTAAGGTCTCAAGTATAGTTACAATGGCTGCACCACCCTTCAAACCGAAACGCATTACAGCTTCATGGCAGAAATAGGCAGGGTGGTGGTACCTAACCGCGCGGACTCACAAGAGGTCCTATCACCAGTAATTACGAAAATTATAATTTTGCGGGTTTGATTTTTATTACACGATGTTATTCCTTCACCTTGGAAGTCAATCGTGAACATTTGTCGAGTATGTATTTCATTAGAAAAATTGGTACCCGCCTGCGGGATTCGAACACCGATGCATCGCTCAACACGAATGCACCGGACGTCTTATCCTTTAGGCCACGACGACTTCAAACGACGATTTCAGGCGAAATTACTATTGTACTAAACTTGCTTCATTGCATTCATATGATTACATTAACACAAGATTGCACTTTCATGTCCCCTCAAGAATTAAATATGTGGTTACCAAACTACTTTCACTACTAATACCATAGATAATAAACTTAATGTTTAAGACTTGATTAATACTCTTTTAAAATCCTTGCTTTATTTCCTAAAGAGACCTATGGTGTGTCCTTATTTAAAATTTTAATTTAATGATACCAATCCACAGTAATATTGTTGACTCTAGTCTATAGTGCGAATGGTGTACTTTTCGCCTGCAGTTTTTTTATATTAATTCTATTCGCCAATAGATGGCGCTGTTCAATCGTTTCACTTTCGTAACCGCTGATCATTTTGCAGGTACATGTTGGGCGCCGTTTCTGCACACAAACTTGTCATCGCATTCTGTATTGGTGTAGAACTTATCGCAACACGTACGAAGACTTGGTTGACAATTGTGTACATCACAACGTTCGCATTTGTTTCGCCCCTCGGTATCGGCATTGGCCTGATCCTGGTAGGAGGGGAAGGAGCCGCTACCCAAGTAGCGTCTGCGGTCCTACAAGGTCTTGCTTCGGGTACACTGGTCTACGTCATCTTCTTTGAAATCTGGAAGGGAGATAGATCCGGGATCCTACAGTACATAGCGTCATTGTTCGGTTTCTTCCTCATGTTCGGATTGCAACTGCTAAGTAAGTACTGAGTAAATTTCTATTATTTATTTATTTTAAATTCATTTATCTATACTATAATATTATAAGGCTGAATAGTTTGTTTGAACGCGCTAATCTCAGGAACTACTGGTCCGATTTGAAAAATTCTTTCAGTGTTAGATAGCCCATTTATTGAGGAAGGCTATAGGCTATATAACATCACGCTAAGACCAATACAAGCAATACAACCAATAAAGAATGTTTCGAAATCGGGGTTTTTTTAACCTTTTGAGAGCTTCCGCTGCGTGCGCTGCAGAAACGGTTAAAGTTTCGCTAAAATAATTTAAGACAGAATTGTTCCCCTTTAAAAGATCTAACAAAGTCCGCGACAGCATTTGTCTATATGTTAAGGTTGGCTCACTATAACATTTTCTATGCTAACCAAATTTGTTCTAAAATAAAGCATTATTTGTGAACTATTTTACGCGGACGAAGTCGCGGACAAAAGCTAGTCTTTGATAATGTACCTACTTGTACCTGCAATCAGAGTTTGTATTCTCTTTTCATCAAATATAAAATATTAATCTCTGAATATTAGGATATTTAATATTAATTATACAGGTTCATTCAATAAGCTGGTAAATTTTATTATTATTTATTTGCAGCTGGTCATTCACACAGCCATTCTCACGGCGGCGGCGACGGTGATCACGGACATTCGCACGACCGCTAACCGTGCACCACTGCTTCGTCTATAAATAATTTAGCATATTATTTCGTTATATAGTCATATGATAATACCTATGCTAAAATTTTACGAAAATGCCAGTTTAAAGAATACAAAGCTCAAAATCACTGTGTTGGTCATAAAACGAAAACTTATTAAAATAAAACAGACGTAGATCTCCTTAATTGGAATCAGTATTTTTTGTAAAAAGTATTGAAGGGCTTATTCATTGAAATACAAGTGAGATTCATAAATAAGACACGACTACGGCTGTTTAGTTAAGTAAGTCATAGGCTAAAATCTAGTCACGTTTTTATAAAAAAAAAAAAAACATAAACTAGACGTAGTTAAAAAAATACCTGATTAAGTTTGAGGGAAGAAGTTAGGTACAAAACGAATTATGCTATGTAAACTCAACAATAATAATATGTAATTGAAGTGCGTAATACAATTTCCGGATATAAAATAGACAGCCGATTTTTTGTAGACTTTGTAAATATCAAAAGTTTTTTATCTGTGATAATTAAAAGTGAATTTGTAAAATGAAAGTAACTATTCGGTTAGGTCATACGTTGAATTTGTAAAATGAAAGTAACTATTCGGTTAGGTCATACGTGAAGTTATAAGAAATTTCTAGATAGATTTTTTGTTACCATATTATTATAGTATATACAGTGTACTATGAATAATTGTCTGCCAACTAAAAATTTACAAAATAAAATTCTTCTTAACAAAATTAACGATGCCACTAGTGGAACGCCGTTACTATAACAATAAAATGATCTTAACCAATAATTATGTATATCTAATAATGAAAGAAACGTGTTTGTGAATAGTTTTAAAAATAATTCAACACAAAACAGGTATAAACTATGCTTTTTAATTTATTAGTTTTAACGATTTATTGTAAGGTTTGTTACCTCTGAAACAGGTGCATGACTGCACGACATTATTTTTAAGACGGTTTAGTTTAAATTTAATAATACTTTGCCCACTTTGTTTGTAAGATTTATGAAATAAATGATATATTTAAAAATTTTATTTTTATTCTAAAGTCTATGTTACTTTTTTTATTATGGTAAGACCTCTCGTGCACTGATGGTAGGACCTATTGTGAGTCCGCACGGGTAGGTACCACCTCCCTGCCTATTTCAGCCGTGAACCAGCAATGCGTTTCGGTTTGAAGGGTGGGGCAGCCGTTATAACTATACGGAGACCTTAAAACTTATAACTCAAGGTGGGTGGCTGCATTTACGTTATTGATGTCTCTATGGACTCCGATAACTACTTAACACTAGGTGGGATGTGAGCTCGTCCACCCATTTGTTCAATAAAAAAAATCATACTCATTGTTACTCATTCATAAAAAAAAAACATGAAAGTGCCCAGTTTTGAACCTGTAAGATCTCTAATATCAATACTGTACTAATTTATAAAATTTAATTAACAAATTCATTTTTTACGTATCGCAATTGACTTCTTGTGACGCCATTGTTGCCAGTGTCGGGTATATTTTCAACTAAACACTAAACGCAACTTAAGTGAAAAATGCAAATTATGTTTGTATGATGTATTTGAAATTGTAATCTATTGGGATAAAATTAAATACATAAAATCGAATGAAGTAGAATATAAAGAGATGAAATATAATAACTTCTCAGTAAAATGGTAGGAATTTAAAAGAGATGCTAGTGGGCCTTATAATGGAACCCGAGAAACCATGTTCAGTGACTTTGTTTCATTTCCTCATACTTGTACACTTTCGCAGACGCTGTACGGTTTATAAGCCGCTATTATTACATTAATACAAATTTGTACATGGAGAAGTACTTAATTAACAAAACTGAACAATTCACACAACTTCGTTCCTCCCATTTTTTCCAAAAAATCCATCAACTTTAGTTAATTCCGCTCTGTTTTATGTTCTCCTTTTTTCACTATGGCAATCGACTTCTAGCGAGGCTTTGTGTTCAATGTATTTTATCTATATGTTATGTTTCGTTAACTAGTACATACTTAGATCAAATATATTAAGTGTATATAATCTATGTACTTAGACATTAAATTAATAAAATTTATCCAGGTTAGGTACTGCGAAATTTAAATTTTCCACGTATGTACACCAACACAACAACGACCTATCAACCTGCTTATAGAGCAGAACTGCCACCAGTAAACAATTTTCACTGCACAGGCGTTTATAATAATAACCTATTAATGTATTAGGATTACTCAACAGCTAAGGAGAAGAATACAATCAACTATGAGTAATTTTCATTTTACATCAATTTCACTCTTTTTCCCTCAATTCTATCCTATTTCTGTTCTGCACTCCTTCTACTTAGCTTAGAAACTTTAATTAATTATAAACAAATAAAAGACGAACAAAATTTTTTTACATTCGAACATTAACGAACAAACGACGAAGAAAAAAATTAAAACCAAAAAAATCCGAAAATCAAAAATAGGGAAACGAAATTCAGTGAGCGGACTATGTTGAACGTTAGTTTTAACATAGAGACATAAATAAATATATCTATCTCAATATTAGAGCATGCAAAAGATTGAATGAGATGTTAGGTTAAATAATATAATCTTACTTTATGATGAGATGAGAATTGAGAATTCTTTTGTAAGTTTTTTTTAAAGGGATTTAATGACCTGGTAACTGAGACCTTTAAGTCATGCTTATTTTAATTTATATTCTTATTTTTATGAAAAATGATAATATGGAGTGAAATGAAATGAAGATGATTAATTTGAGATATTAATTAACTGGGATGAAATAAAATGATAACAGATGATATGGGATGAAATATAATCTCAGTAAAATGGTGGTCATTTACTGAAATTTTTTCAGTGGGCTTTTTGGAGGATACCGGGAAGTTACTTCTAGCGACTTTGTTTCATTTTCCCACATTTGTGCACTTTCACAGATATTAAACAGTTAATAAACCACCGTTATTACACATTTAAACCCGAAGAAACACTAAATAGACAAAATAAAACAAATCATACAACTTCACTCCTCGCCTTCCCGCCAAAAAGTCCTTTTGTAGGTTTCTTTCTATTCAAATATAGAGTAGGCACGGATATAGAAGTGGGATAGAGTAGGCAAACGCATTAAATGTAAAAAATTGTGTATCTTAACTTATTTAAATAAATTCTTTTAAATACTTTTAATCAAACAATAAATAGAACAGTACTATATCAGATTTTATCTGTTACTTATAAATAACAGCTCATAATTTATCTCATCCTATCTTCGTGGTATGTCAATAAATTGTATGACTACAATTTTCTAATTTAATACAATTAGCCATGTCTAAGTACTTTATAACTCTACAGGCGACAAAAACACAACAGCAATAGGTACCTACGTAGGTACCTGGAAAAGCCACCTACGAAACTGCAAATAAAAGCAAAATCAAAATAAGCGTCAGGACGGGTAGGCAGTAAATGAGGAATATTTATAAAAAGCAGGCTTTTAAAAGTTGCAGATAAAAAAGTAAGTTTATAATTTTTTTATTTAAAATTTTCCAAACAATGTTGGCATTGGGCTTAGCCTAGTCAAGTCTAGCAAATGTCACAGTATGTAATCAACTTCACAAATTAATTTCGTAAATCCAAATTTCGTAAATTTATATCGAAATTTAACTCGCAAGATTAGAAAGTTAGTTGTGACATAACAAGTTGAAAGGTGAAATTAATAGGTGGTTGACCTTGGTATGCAAAATGAGTTAATATTATTTAGAAAGTATATTAGTTTTCATTCAATAATTACAGAGCGGGCCGAGTGGGTCTCCTGTTAAATTTTATTTCTGTTTTTTTTTTTTAAATGGCTCTTCTAATCAATTTTATTTGTTTTCCCGCACCTCCAACTAGTAAGTAGGTCACGAAACAAAATTTTAATTCTATATTTTGTTTATTAATTTTTATTTTGAAGATAATTGATTGTGATTTTAATCTATTTGGTGTGTGTGGATGTGTATGGTATTTACTGGAGTGCAAACACTACAACATAAATGCCACCACCTACTGAGCTATACCACTAATACATGTTGTGGAATTTTATGTTTCATTTCCATTGAAATTCGAAATTTTACTAGCTAGAAATATTAACTTAACCCATAAGTAACCTTTGGTTGATCACCACATTTTCCTCATCAAATTATGTTCATAGAATTTATTGAGGCCCAAAAATTATTAGATAGATATCAAGGTTGAATGATATTAATGGCAAATCTCGTACAACTGCTTTATATTCATTAAGATCAAATAAACTACATCAAACTAATATTATAACCATATATAATTATTTATTATCAATAGATGGTATTTAGATTGTGGTAAACCCTTAATTTGTAATTTTTAGCTGAGCCTCGGATATTAACCCCAAGGATGTCTGCGCAAGGCCTAACCTCTGAAGCTCAATTGCGATACCTTTTACAATGGTTTGGAGAGTTTAGTGAACTACAGCGTGAAGATTTTTTGCCGGTACTTGCTGCATCACGATGTGATAAGCCTGAACAATTGGCTGCTACCATGGCAAATATGACTTGTCAAGATAAACCGGTCAGCCTATTTCAGTGTCGAGTGAGTAAATTTTTCATCATGAACATATATTTTTTTACCTTTTTGAACTTAACCTATTCACCATTTAACAATTCACCTTGTAGCTAGTGCTGGATAACACTCTATGACTACTTGTTGTGAAAAAACACAGCTAAACCCTGAACTTGTCTACTTACCTAACAAAAAAAGGTTAATAGACAAAAATATAACAATAACTGTTATGCTTGTTATGCCATTGTAATAACTAATACATAATTTATTTAACTTGAAAAAGTGACTTTACTTATCATTGCATTTGAGTTACAATTTGGTGGTCCTCTTTTTTTTTAAATATATATAAATATTTAACGAATGTAATATTTGAGTCGACTATTATCAAAGCCGGCAATGTGACTTTTGGACAATTATTGGTAAATCAGAAAAACGAAATATTGACTTTGTATTCCATTGGCAGTCATAAAACTCTTCTGAATGACATCTTAGATAAATATCAGGTTAAGTATTAACCTTTATTTAATGCAGGTTTTGAACTGTATTCTTTGAAGGAGACGATTATATTCAAATCAATCTGTATTGACTTAACAATAACTTTTTTTTGTCCAAATGCACAGATTGCCACCTTTGATAATAGATGACTCATTTATAATATTTATAGATGATTTATTTCTAGACTACATTTATAGGAACTGAATTCTGATTTCAGATCAAACTATTCAATGAATGGTTTCCAACTTGGTCTCGGGAAGAGCAAGACAGATTTGTCACTAAAATATCTGAAATAGACTCCGAATTTGGTGAGAAACTTCACGAAATAATCACTGATGGGCCTAAAGTTAATGGAACTGATGAACCTTGGATCAATGAGCAGAATGTAGAAGCCGAACGCGAGGATCAGGTACCAGAAAACATTCCTGTTGAAATTGTAGCTGCTTCATAATTTATATTTTATTTATATTGACACGCTAAGTATTATATTGTCTCAAATCATAATTGTGAATCTCTTAAAATAGTTTTTTTAAATGAGCATTTTTGTGTTATAAAATTTCCTGTATAGGACATTACCATAACAAGTATTAACAATTGTGCCCCAAATTTTAAAAAGACTTATTCCAGTTTATAAACTAAAGCTGTATCATTCCATTTATGCATATTTTGTGATTTTAATAATGCGGATGTTAGTTGTTTTTATACATATTTATAAGAATACTGATTACAATTTGGTAATCTTTTAATAAAATAATAATAGGAAAACAAGAAAATATTACATAAAAGCACTCCAATGAGTACAAATGTTACAGTATTTTTTTATTATATTATTTATTGTTTTTAATAATAAAAATATTTTTTTTCTAATGCACACAATGGTTATCGTTCCAGAACTTAAATTATCTGTAATATGAACAGGTTAAAGTAGAAATGAACCATGAATGTTATTTTAACCGTACCTAATAATATTTTTTTAACATACAATCAGTTTCACATATTTAGCAGCTGTTTTAAAATAAGCACAAAATTGTATTGATTATGTTCTTATTAATATTTTATCGTGAGTTATAAAATATTTAAGTCAGATCTTAGTAATTAGCGTTGAGAATGTAGTATTTTATAAAATAACAAAGCTGTAAATGTACATTGTGTAGCAATGTATGCTTGACAATCAAATTTTCTTTACTAATGATGATCCAAGCTTCCCTAGTGCTAGTGGCTAGTGGACAAGACTCCACAGTAAATGCGTTAACTCAACACACAATAATATTAACGAATGTCTGCCAGGGAAAAGGAAAATAAACACTATTTTGTAAAAATGGAATCTGCAAACTTAGTGTATTTAGAGGTTTCACAGGTAGGTATAAAAATCCAGTCCAATTTCTAATACAAAGCACCTTACGTAGAGGTGTAATATATTTTATATATTATTATATGTGGCTTTTGTAGTCGCTCCTAATTTCGTGTATCACGATATTTTTGTATAATACGTAACAGAAGCCGTATGCTGAGAACACAGTGATTGAACAATTGACAGTTAACCAATATGATTTTGATGGTTTTGAAGGGTTTACTTGTGACGTAAAAATTAAAAACACGTGTGGCACTTGGGGACTGCCGCGGTAAACCTATTGCATAGCATTTTTTATCAACTTATGCAATTATAATTAGCCAATAATAATTTAATATTAAAACAATAATAAAATAAGACCACACTATATTTATAAACATTAACAAAATGGGCAGACTTTTCATGATGCGCATGCGCTTTTTCACAAATACTACACAAGCGCAACGTGTGAATGTGTTGAACGCGAGCTACATGGTAGGCGGAGTGGGGGTGTTAGGTTTTATTTTCGTTACGGAATTTCTTGATTCGGTCGCCGCGCTCTAAGCCCGCGATAAAAGCTATGCAATACCTTAAAAAATATTTAGGTCCAATTCAGTGAATATTAATTATCCATAAAAACCTTCCTTCGATTAAACTACGACATTCTCAACGCATATATTTGATTATAAGTTTATGTATTAATTTATCGCATATATTTAATCTTTTAAACGCCACGAATTCCACTTGTTCTTAGCTCCAGCTTGTTCTAGCTTCTTAGAATTGTATTCAAATACCGACAAAAACTAAATCAAATATGCATCAAACAACAGAATTTTACTCATTTTAATTTTCTCCATATCTGAAAACCTGCCAACCCATTTTTGGTGGCGTATAAATTGTTGTGGCCTATAGGACAAGGCGCTTGGCTATAATAGTACTGAACAATGACACTATGCCCATGCTCAAAACACGCTGGCAGGGTCATGTTTTTCCAATGATGATGGTTAAATAACATCATATACTGAAAATCAAACCTCAAGCCTCAAGTTGGGTGGCTATATTCACATTATGATATATATGGTCTTTGGTAACCATTTAAGGCCAGATGAACCGTGAACTCTTGAACTGAAATATACTATAAAAAAGAAGAAAAAAATCTCATTTTTTTGCTGTCCTAGCACACAACTCTACAATGACCTTCGCTTTTTTCTCGATCGTATTCTCAGGCGAATTTTGGAGCGCCTATCGGTCTACCCAATATTCTAATAAAAACTAAAAAATAAATGTATATAAATCTATCTATACATTGTTATTCCTAGATCTGAAAGACCCAAAATGAGTGCCAACTATTTTAATACAAAACTAATATTTAATTCGTTACATTCGCAAATTGCAAAATAAAGTTACATTCCTTACAGTTTTTATAATTACTTTATAATTAAAAAAAAAGAAGATTGATTTAGGTTTAATAAACATTTATTGATATATTTATACTTTATTAAAAATAACATTTTTGTAGTATACAATAATGTGTTTTGTTTTATTTCAATTTTATTATTCAATATAGCATCCGGACTGTTGATAATGGCTGCTTATGGTTCCGCTTTAAGTTTTATAAGACACTAATAAAAATACACTGTGATTTTTACTGAGACTTAATTGGAACATCAACTAGCCTAAAATAACAAATGAATTTGGCGAACAAGTACATAATAAATATAAGTAATTGCTTTTTTATTATTTAAAATCTTAGTTATGTACATTTTAACAAACAAAAAAAAACTTGATTGACATAAGGAAAACCACATAAATAATTTAAAACGTAAATAGTTAATGTGAAATATTATTCAGGAAATCTATTTTCGAAAACTGAGTCTAATAATTTAATATTACTATGATGAACGACGTTTATTGTTATGGTAAAACCCGTTTTTTACGAACTAGTTTTGTCTAATTTAAACATTAAGCTGTCTACAATAAAACCAGAAATATACTGCATTGATTTTAAAACTAACGAATTTCCAAAATTTATTTAGGTAGATTCATTTCGCTCAGTCCCAATCACGTAAAAACATTCACCATAACGTCACAGTTCGTTGACATCTGTGTGCTTAGTGCGAGTTTTTTAACGTTCTCGATAGCGTAAAAGTTCGCTCATATTAGCCTACGTTTGCCGCTAGGGGCGCTGTTCCAACTGCATACAAAATTGGGTTAACTTTTACGCTATCGAGAACGTTAAAAAACTGGCACTAAGCACACTGTACAAATCTGCGATTATGTCTCGAATAGCGCCGACCTTCAAGAATTTTCATGACCCAGACTGGCGGACTTAAATGTTATCCACAACCTACGTTGCGAGGAATTATGTTCCACGTCATCGTACAATAAAAAAGACGACAATTTCATGGCACTGATTGTAAACTACACGCTAATTACAGATTCACATCACTACGACCGTTTTCTTCACCGAAACTCACAGTTTGTTAATACCAAATTACTTAGGTATATATCGTCATTACTGTTCGAGTTTGGAAAGAATCCAATCCATAAAAGATCCGACTCTGGTGTAGACGCCTGGCCAGCCTTCGGTGCCACAGGGCGAAGGTCCGTAGGAAACCACCCCGAAAACGTACCAATTATTGGCCTTAGGCGATTGGCCCATTAGCGCGCCTCCTGAGTCTCCTCGGCAGGAGTCCCTGCCCGCCAAGCCGCCAGCGCATATTTGTTTATTAGTCACGCGCCGATCCACGTTGCTATATACGTTAGCACACTCCTCTCTGTTCACTATAGGCACTCGAACCTTTAGTTTCACATCAGATTCGGATCCTGTAATATCATTGATTACCATTAGGACGGTGTATTCAGTGTATTCTTCAGCAGCAGCATCAAGCTCGTGCAAAGACTAGACTTAGGCTTAGCGTTGGATAAAAGAATAATATTAATATTTTGAAACTTTTAGAATATAAACTTGAAGTATGAAGAAATATTCATGCCAAAATATAGCTATATATATAGACATGCTAGATTAGGAGCCTGATTAATATTATCTTATAAACCTAGAGGAGATTAAAGCCTCGATATAATGTGGCCCACCTGGTGGCCTAGTATCGTAGATCCCTTCTTGCTCGTAGATATTGTAGTTCTCTGTCAAATTTAAGGCCAATTAACCTAACGGATCCAATGTATTATAAAGTACAGAAGATCGCAAGGGAAACAATAGTTGACTTATAGAAAATTAGGGAATTCCTATACTCCTACAAGTCCTTCGACTATTCATCAAGGGATACGGGCCTGCGAACACAATCACCTTAAGCTACTACTACATTCCCTTATCAATAGAAGCAGTATTCTGTTCTCAAATACGTTATTTTTCTCATATTTTCCTGTCTCAGGCTTTTATTTTGTTATTATACCTATCCTAACTGTTTCAAAGTATATTGCAAAGTATATGTACATTCTAAGCTATATACTATTGAGTTTTGCACCTCATTACTATAAGTAGGTAGCACTCAGTAGCGCCTTAGCTTTTTGATGTCCATGGGCTGGGATAATCAGTCCATCAAGTGGACCGAGAACTAGTCTGTCCGTCAATAAAAAAAAACCTTCCAAACATTTATAGTGATAACATCGACATTACTAACGTGTTTCAGTTTTTCCCCATCCGGCTACTTCCATATAGTCACTTTCAAATTCATTCTGCCTCAACTCGTTGCTTGTCGGTAGACAGATGGGACTTACGAAATCTGAAATATAAAAATTAAATATGAATGACCAAACAAACCCCTCTCAGTTATTTACTTTTTTTAGGGCACAATAGTCTTTATTCTGGGACTTTCGATATTTTATCCCCGTATTGTGTTGTGTTGGGTGGCGTTTACGCTTTTTTATGGTTACCACTTTCAATAACCGGGGTCGTGTGGTAGACATTTTGACTGTACTGAGTACATAACATCGTAACTTTTTTTTTTCTACCTACCTAAGATGATGGTCTAGAGAGACNTTATTTACTTTTTTTAGGGCACAATAGTCTTTATTCTGGGACTTTCGATATTTTATCCCCGTATTGTGTTGTGTTGGGTGGCGTTTACGCTTTTTTATGGTTACCACTTTCAATAACCGGGGTCGTGTGGTAGACATTTTGACTGTACTGAGTACATAACATCGTAACTTTTTTTTTTCTACCTACCTAAGATGATGGTCTAGAGAGACCATGTCAGCGTCGCCGGGCTAGTGAGCTCACGGGGCTCAAACCTGACGATGTTGCTAACACGAACCCTAGTAAGAGCTGTGCTTCGCAGAAACTACCGCCGGATCGGAAAAGCGACCCACTGAGAATATCCGGCGAGAAACTCAGTGGGCTGTGTCTGTGGGTTAATTTACTCGCCAAGCCCTTCGTCGTAAGCGACGGGTTCGACGAGAACGATGACCGATGCCTGGGGTACCTAAAAGCACCGTTAGTGGATCAGGAGGATCCGAGATGACGTGTTTTGGGTGACGTCGACTGTTTACCATTTGGTCCGCAGGATGCGCTATGTAGTTACCAGCGGCCACGATGAGAGGATTCTTGTGTGTGCCACTTTATCGAAACGGCCATACATAACATAAATACTTTCTCAATGCAAAAGAAAGTGGGATTTCTTTGCGGTAAAAATACAAAGGGATCAGGGCGGTGATGGCTTCATCTACTTCAGATGGGCAAAGTTTCATCTTTATATCGGGACCGTAGACGGTCGCAGTCCTCAATACCTATAACGGCGATTATTTGATTGTCCAGAATTTTATTGATTTCACTGAGCTAACGCAAATTAAATGAGGCCTACGACAGAAAAGAGAAGTGTTAAAACTCATATCAATTGTTTTTATGTCTCGTATTGTTTGGGCCTCAATGAAAACAAAATTTGGACACCCTGGTCTGCATTATAGAAAATTTTGGTTTCTGTCTTTTTTAAGTAGAGTCTAAGTCTAAGTATTTTATAGGTCTTTTATATCGGGGCTGTATGCTCGTATATCTACATTGGCAGTAAAAAATATATACCATTGAACTGCGCATTCCTTGAGAGTCTCAAGAGGGCAATATCGTTCTGCTGGTCTTTGTCGTTTGGATCATAATTTTCATGTGCAATTATTTGTTGTACGGGTATATCCTGGACGGGGCCGCTACAGTCGCCCTCCACGCAGTCCGTCTCGGTAGACGTGTTCCATTCGCCCAATCGAACCTGTGATCTGATGATTTAATATTTAAATATCGATTTAAAAATAACACTTAAACTATAATATTAATAAAGGATAGCTTCGAATTTGACGTTTTATTTATAGCCCTTGTGGGCAGACGAGCATACGACCCGCCTGATGGTAAGTGGTTACCGTCGCCCATGGACTTCAGCAATGCCAGGAGCAGAGTCAAACCGCTGCCTACCAAGAACAAGAACATGTCAAATAGTTTGGCATAGTAATCGGCACGAGTCGTAAGCTCTGGACAAAAGAGTCGGGGGGCGTCTGCGCATCGCACACTTAGGGTAAGTTAAATGCATCACTCACGTATTACCTTTCTTATAATTCAATTAACCTGGTACAATTTGGGATTTAAAAATGTATTAGTCATTTTATAATAGTTTTGTATAAATAACCCTATTATTAACCGACTTCCAAAAGGTTATCAATTCATCCTGTTTTTTTCTGTAAAAAGGTATGTTGTCGAGTTTTTACCGCTAATTTAATTTTCCCGTGTGGTGACGGGGTGACGGGATATGGAAGAAATACACGAATTTATATTATTAAGTTTTAGATTATAGACGATTTTCATTAATTTCTCTGGTACCGGGGAATCCATTTGAATATTATTGTTAAATCTAGAAATACTAAGTTTACCACCTTTGTTTTCTTTTTATTGCTTGGATGGATGGACTAGCTCACAGCCAACCTGGTGTTAAGTGCTTACTGGAGCCCATAGACATCTACAACATAAACGCGCCACCCACCTTGAGATATAAGTTCTAAGGTCTTAGTATGTTACAATGGCTACCCCACCCTTCGAACCGAAACGCGTTACTGCTTCACGGCGGAAATAGGCGGGGTGGTGGTACCTACCCGTGCGGACTCCCAAGAGGTCCTACCACCAGTGATTACGAAAATTATAATTTTGCGGGTTTGGTTTTTATTACACGATGTTATTCCTTCACCGTGGAAGTCAGTCGTGAACATTTGTTGAATACGTATTTTATTAGAAAAATTGGTACCCGCTTGCGGGATTCGAACACCGGTGCATCGCTACATACGGATGCACCGGATGTCTTATCCTTTAGGCCACGACGACTTCTATTGATATTTGATAGCTTACAATTGCCAGCTCGAAGGTAGATCCGATCCCTTGACGCAGTGTGCGGCAGTCAAAACGTACATCGGGGCGATCAGCACACCTCCGCAGTAGAAACCCCAGCCAAGAGCTAAAACGTAATATAGGTTATTAAAGTTACTTATTAAACTAGAATACATCTCCGAAATACTGTTACCATGACAGAGTGAGTACACAGAGAACGCGGCTAAACACGACGATACAACGATCTACATTACAAACAATAAGATAAGACTAGTGGCCCCGCAGTAGTCGAGATTCGACTATAATTAATTGAAATTATAAGTTTAAACATTATTATGGTTCTATTGTCAAACACTATTATATTTCGATAATATAATCACGGTATTCGCCAAAACTGCACTATAGAACAATAATATTAAAGGAAAACAATATTGATCTATTTTCAATTCGACCACAGACTTTAAACAATAACAAAAGTTTCCCAATTGACAGTAAACAAAGAGTATAATATTTTATGTATGTGTTTGTGTAAAATACATGNTATTATGGTTCTATTGTCAAACACTATTATATTTCGATAATATAATCACGGTATTCGCCAAAACTGCACTATAGAACAATAATATTAAAGGAAAACAATATTGATCTATTTTCAATTCGACCACAGACTTTAAACAATAACAAAAGTTTCCCAATTGACAGTAAACAAAGAGTATAATATTTTATGTATGTGTTTGTGTCAAATACATGGTAGTGTGTGTAATGTTTTCTTTATTGATTTAAAGTATCTTTTATGCATTATTTAAAAAAAAAATTAGCATTATACACTCCTTCTCTATATTCTCTATAAGTGTAAAAAATTTCATACTCCTCCGTCCGCGCAATTTTCGTAAAAAGGGGTACAAAGTTTTTGCCTCACGTATTAATAAGATAAGATAAGCCGTGAGTAATTTTTCCAATTAAGTTATTTACTAAGAATACTATAAGAATAAACGAAAAAAAAAAAACAATTTGACGCACGTAGCTAAGGAAAAAGGGACCGTGGAAATTACCAAAATAGTAGGCGTAAATAAAACTTATAATTTCTACAGAAATCCTTTATGTTGGAATATTTCCGTTCGCACGAACATGTCAGACATATACAGAAAGGTCAAGGTCGCTGACGGCTTGAAAATGCAATCCATATTTGAACTTAAAAGCTTGTTTATGTACCTACGTGTATAGTTTCCATATGTCAAAAACAGATTAAATAATTTGTTGCAAATAGACATGTATCATCATGAATGGCATAAACTGAATTAATCGGGGCGTTGTTTTATTCAATTATTACTTTCCCAAAATATCATGTATGTATGTGTGTCTAAGTATGTATAAATATAGCTTAGAAACGAAACAAAATACGTTTTGATAGCAATACGAAAGAAAAAAAAGAACAATTCTGATGATTCTTGTCAGGAAAGTAAGCTAAAGTATAATATTAATATTATATTGTCATCGGTTCTTACAATGTGTGTAAATAGCGCCAAGTTAACGTACATACCGACCCATATATAATTTCGCTGTAAGGAACTAAGTCAATCCATATTGAATGAGCAGTTGTTAAGTTAAAGCAGGAAAAACAACCAACAAGTATTTAAATTTATTATAGGTAAATCTAAAGGATAATAAAATTTTCAAATAAACCGCACTCCCGATATTATTACGTAATAGGTATGTATGTCCGGTTTTTTTATTGCTTAGATGTGTGGGCGAGTTCAAAGTCCACCTGGTGTTAAGTGGTTACCGGAGCCCATAGACATCTACAACGTAAATGTGCCATCCACCATGAGATATAAATTCTAAGGTTTCAGTATAGTTACAACGGCTGGCCCACCCTTCAATCCGAAACGTATTACTGCTTCACGGCAGAAATAGCTAGGTTTGTGGTACCTACCCGTGCGGACTCACCTACCACCAGTAAGTAGTATTTATCTGTAATGAGTGCCCAATCTGTACCTATCTGTGAGCTCGTCCGATCTAAAAATTTTAAATGAGTCGTCTATTATCAAAGGTGGCAATCTGTGCATTTGGACAACAAATTTTTATTGATATGTCAATACAGATTGATTTGAATATAATCGTCTCCTTCAAAGAATACGGTTCAAAACCTGCATTAAATGAAGGTTAATACTTAACCTGTTATTTATCTAAGATGTTGTTCAGAAGAGTTTTGTGACTGCCAATGGAATACAAAGTCAATAATTCGTTTTTCTGATTTTCCAATAATAATCCAAAAGTCACATTGCCGGCTTTGATAATAGTCGACTCAAATATCAGTTTTTAAAACACAACTCACGTTTATCGTATCTCAATAACGCCATCCACGGATGCTCGTCGATTTCAGTTTGTATACCTCCAAATATTCTGTCATTATTTTGGATACCACAGACTTTTTCGTTCGGTAATATTGACGTAGGATTCGAGTTAGTGCTGGCACTGCTGAAAGCACTCCTCCGTGCCAAGAATTCTGGCGGGCAGCAAATCTGGAATTAACGATTAATTCTTATAATATACTAGCGAACCGCCCTCGCATCGCTTCGGAAACATTTATTATTGATAGGCGAGTCCTGCCATGTTGCGCGCGGTACGGTAGGACAATAACAGCGGGTGACGCCGCTGTGCGAAGCTAGTCTAAAAAGAGTAGCCTAAGTTACTCCTTATATCATCAGCTACCTATTAGTTAAAGTCTCATCAAAATCGGTCCAGTCGTTCCAGAGATTAGCCGGAACAAACAGACAGACAGACAGACAAAAATTGTAAAAAATGTTATTTTGGTGTATGTACCGTATAAACATTCATATGCATGTGTAGTAAAAAGTGGTTATTTCAATATTAAAAAACAGACAAAAACTCTAATTATATTTATATGTATAGATTACTAGCCGTACTCGCCCGCTTCGCTGGGCATTTAAAATTAACATTATTATAAATTGTCATTATTATTAAGGACACCAACACTCATATAAATATTAGCCTATCCATTAAGTACATGTATTTTCTACATGGATACCAAGTTTCAAGTCAATCGGATGCATGGTTCAGTAGTTATAACGGAACATCCGTAAAAACCACTGTAGATTTATTTTATATAATATTAAGTATAGATTATTTTGTTGATTATTTAAAAGTTTTATGTGCGTGCCTAAAACTATTTTCCATTTAAAAAAAATATTTCATAATTGACGAAAAATTATTCATAATCTCCTGGTTACACAAAACAAACCGAAATTTCTAGAACAAAATCAATCGGCCTCGTTGTGAATGATGTATCCACAAAACGAATCACCTCCTACACTGAAGATTTTAACCCTGAATTTAATAACTTACATTTCACGTTCATTAAATAATATACGGCATTTCGAGAACATTTCACTTTTCGTGGACTTAATGCGATTTTTTTTAAGGCAAAATTAGGAAGTTTACAGAAACTATTTATTTCCTATATATCACAAAAAAAACTATAAAAATACATAATGGTATTTACAAACTTTAAAAAAATATACAAACTGAGCTATAGAAACCTAGTCTTTCACTCTTCTCCACTGAAAAACACACTTCAGTGAAAATCTAAATTCGAACACTATTCTCGTGAATCCTTGGAGACGCCTAACTGTCGGTGATTGAAGTATTTTCGGACAGGATAAAGTATTACATACTACAGGATATTTATGACGTCATTAGGCCACAAACTAAAATTTTGAGAATATTAATGAGTAATATATAGTGCGATCTGGAGTTATAAGATTTCGTTGTATTGGATTGGTTTTTCTTTATAACAAAACCGAAAGACGATTCCTTTACCCGCTGAATTTCTCGCCGGATCGTCTAAGTAGGTCGCGATTCCGATCCGGTAGTAGATTCAGCGAAGCACTGCTCTTACTAGGGCTAGTGTTTGTGTCTATGGGCTAATTCGCACGCTGATTTCCGGTGCTTGAAGAGCCTAAAATCACCGAGAGTTTTGGGGGACGGCGGCTTTGCTTTGCCCCGTCGCCTGGGTCGGATATGGGATATGTAGTTAGCGATGGCCACGATAAGAGGATTATCGTGCCGCGCTGCTTTTTTAAAGTGGCGTTCGGACGCTTCTGAATACCTACGTATCGGTTCTAGATTTAGGTCGTCGTGAAGATCTACATTCCTCACATGCCACGGTGCTCCGACGGCTATCCGGCAGAAACGGGATTGTATGAACCGCAGAGAGGCGGCCTGAGCAAACACTACACTTGCATAGGTAAAGACGGAACGTATGCAAGTTTGGTAGAGTGTCACCTTGTTATGAAGAGATAATTTACTTCGCTTGCAGATTATCGGATAGAGTCGACCGAGTAGGAACGCGGCTTGGTCGCGTACTGACTTAATATGGGGTATGTCATCCCCCTGTCGAGAGTGACGCACAAGTACTTAGCTTTCGAAGCCCACTTTCAAAGTATACTTGTAAGTAATAAGTTTGTGATTACCGGAGCCTATGGACATCAACAATCGAAGTGCCACCACTCATGACATGAGTTCTAAGTCTCAGTTATATAGTACAACGGCTACCCCACCCTTTAAACTAGAACGCATTACTGCTTCGCGGCAGAAATGATTAGGCTTATTGATATCACTTTTGTGAGTAACAAGAACCGCTTCCTATCGAGTAGGTACTCCTCGGCCTCCCACAGCTGAGCCTCGAAAGTCTGTATAAAAATCCCTTAGCTGCAAATTGCTAAAATCACAATACCTTTTTTTACTGGTGGTAGGACCTCTTGTGAGTCGCACGGGTAGGTACCACTACTCTGCCTATTTCTGCCCTGAAGCAGCAATGCGTTTCGGTTTGAAGGGTGGAGCAGCCGTTGTAACTATACTGAGACCTTAGAACTTATATCTCAAGGTGGGTGGCTTTTTACGTTGTAGATGTCTATGGGCTCCAGTAACCACTTAACACCAGGTGGGCTGTGAGCTCGTCCACCCATCTAAGAAATAAATAAATAAATAAAAACCTTTGGGGAATTCAAATCTTCGAAGCCACAATGAAGGCCTCGCAGCAACCTCGTTAACTGAGGCGAATTTCCTTGTTTTAGTTGCTGGAACAAGTCTGTGCATTCTTCTAAAGGTATACAGTTGGCACCGCCGTTGCATTTCTCTGTAATAATGAGATTATGTTACAATATTATGTACAAGCTAAAAAAACGTACAATCGCCAAACAAATTTATTATAGATCTCTGATAATTTATTCGCGCTTATCGCGATGTGTTTTCCCCAATGTCTGGTAAACAAACTTACGGACCCTCTGCAGTTAACCGGTTATCGGAGCTGGCTATGACGTGAGACAGTCTAAGACTCAATTTGTGTTTGAAAACTGGTATCCTAATAATCCGTTCAAATCGTATTGTATGAAGTATTTAATAAATAAGCACGGCGATGGTTACCACGATTTCCACGATGGCAACTTATCACCGGAACATGCCATTGAAAAACACTTACATTTCCAAGAAAGAATTATTAAACATTTGATTTAAAAATAATCGTAACATATAATTATAAAATTGTATGCACGGCTGCTTTTCGCTTGCAAATGATTGAATTTAGCTAAGCGCTTGTGTGAAATTAATTTTGATCAAAAATGTGATAGCATTACCTACAATACGTTAGGATATAGGAAAATAATACGTGCAAATATTTTATTACATTAATAGTGAAATCAAACCATTCTACAAACGGTCAAGATTTTGGTAGGTACCACGAAAGTACAAATGAGGCCAATTTTTTTTATAAATTTACTATATTATTTACTTTGATTTCTTATTTTTTTCTTTTGTAAGATCCACTTAAATTCACAATCTTAATTAGTGCTTGTATATACTCCAGTGCAAATTTATCTATGTACTCAGTACATACGTAGAATCTTGCTCGACAGCAGCTATTTCATGCGTTACATCCCAACGTTATCATTAACTTGACATAACCGTTTTCCTTGTGAACAATTCTTGCAAAACGATCATTGATAAATACCCGTATAATGTTTTCCAATGTTTCCACAAAATAGTTTTAGTTGCGTAATTCATTTGACGGCTATAAATGGTTCGTTATAATCTGTACATTTTACACATCAACGATAGAACTCCAATGTTTTTTATCTGCATTTTGCGATCATCTTAACGCTCGTTATGTTCTTGTGGAACTAACCACAAGCCGGATCGTTGAATTGTCTACGGTGCTAATTGCTTTTAAATTGTGTAGGTGATTTTTAGTGATATATTCATGCAACTTGATTTTATACTCCGAATCAAGTATTGTACGAAATCTTTTACCGTATAATGCTTGCCATCAAAACCACCTATCTTGGGAAGTGATGATATAAAAGCTATTTTTAAAATACCTACGTTACCACAAATGTTGAACTGTAAAATACTTGATTTAACTTAAGATTAAATTAAGGCCAATCGTAGTGGCAAAAACTAGTGATGTTTATTTAAGTTATTAAGGCATACTCACGTCCGACTACATTGGACGACACGACCACAAGTATACAGCTGATGATTCGTATCTTCTCGAACGGGATTCTCATTTTAAAACGAAAATAACTGAATTTAATAATAAATAAAGAGTACAGAATACAGTGGTTCCGCGGACGCACAGCGCACGACTGATAGCTCACTTAGCCGATCCTGACTTTGTCGCTGACCACAAACTTAAGGTTATCAATAAATAATGTTTTCTCGAAATCGATTTTAGTACATTATGTAGAAGCTACGTATAACGCGTACCTCAATTATAGTGGTCGCGACTCGTCTGAACCTACAATAGGATTTTCCTCGTAAGCTCATTCGCACCATTGGCGTCAACTACAATGCTAATATCGGACTAGATATGCTCGCGTCCGCTCATAAACAAATTTGAGAATTTGTTATTGAAACTCCGAAACCTGTTATGTGAAGACAAGATAGGCCAGATCGACGGCTTGCAACTTAAACGAATGATGACTTGTTGAAGGATTTACTCGTTTATTAATTAAATGGATTTCTGTGCGATCTGATGTGGAATATTAATACGGCCAAACTAAGCGATAGGGTTTGCTACTATATATGAGTCGACTAGTATCAAAGCCGGCAATGTGACTTTTGGACAATTACTGGTAAATCAGAAAAACGAATTATTGACTTTGTATTCCATTGGCAGTCAAAAAACTCTTCTGAACGACATCTTAGATAAATAACAGGTTAAGTATTAACCTTTATTTAATGCAGGTTTTGAACCGTATTCTTTGAAGGAGACAATTATATTCAAATCAATCTGTATTGACATATCAATAACATTTTTTTGTCCAAATGCACAGATTGCCACCTTTGATAATAGACGACTCATATCATGATTTAGGAACCAATGGATTTGATTTTTTTATATATTTAGCTTCATTGAAGATAGAGTCATGACCTACTTTATCTTATGTGGCCATGTCACTCATGGACGTCGAGAACACCACGACACTTCTTATACTACTAGCACATGCGTTATGATCCTCCCAAAAAGGCCTCTACTATATGCATTTTATTTTCAAACCACTAGATTTCACTAGAAGAATGAGTTCATAAAGATTTTTTTTTCTAAAATACATAGTTCGCGTATCTTCGTGATTTATTATTAATAATGTTGTAAGGTTTTACGGGATTCCCTCAGTAACAGCCAGTGAAGTAGGTATCATATATCATATAAAATATTTTTTTTAACATTTCTTTTGATTTGATCGTAAATGGTTTTGGTTTTTGCACACACACACACAATTTTTTTGTCACATACTGGGGCTATTTCTCTCTTATAAAGAAATAACAGACCACAATAAAGACAGCTACATAAATATAAATTAAATATAAATAAATATAAATATTTACAAACAATCACGCCACGTTAACTGGTCCCGTGATAAGTTCGTAAAGAACTTGTGTTACAGGTACCAGATAACGGAAATAAATGTAAGATTTTTATTATACACATACATATATTTAATATACAACCATAACCCTGGAAAAGACATTTATATTTATCATATAAATATCTTCCCTTGATAAATGATAATAATATAGATCTTGTTGGGAAGGAAGGATCAATCCTCGTTTTAATTTCTATCTTGACTTCTTCCATTTCTCAAATGCCTATTATGATATGCGAAGCTGTTAAGACGTGAAGTTGAACTGGTTTTACCATCTTCCCAACCATTTCTGACGCTAAATCTGCATGACAGGAAAGCTGTTAGCCCAATGAAAATAAAATTTCGATCTCGTCTATAAAAATAAGCCGCGGTGTTCATATTGTTGTGTTTTAGGTGACACCGTCAGTAAGACAATTTAACGAAAACGTTCAGGCGTTTATATAAGAATATAAGTTCGGAATTCTGTAATCATTTTTATGTACGAGCTCACGGCTCTCTTAATAATGAGTTGTTACCATTGCTCGTTTTTTTCTCCTACCTATGCTGGTAGCCTTGAGAGGCTATTTCAGCTTCTCCTTGACGTGCAGGTAGACGTGATGGTGCTCAAACCGGAGTGTTGCTAACACTGGCCCTAGCAAGGGCAGTGCTTCGCAGAGTCTACCACCGGATCGGAAACGCGACCCACTGAGAAGATCCGGCGAGAAACTCAGTGGGCTGTGTCTATGGGTTCATTTACTCGTCAAGCCCTTTGTCGCAAACAACGGGCTCGGCGAGGACGGTGACCGGTCATTGCTCATAGATGTCAGCAACGCCAGGGGCACAGCCAAGTCGCTGCCTGCCGCTAAGTCATGTCCGCAAGCCTCGTTTAAAGAAAGGCATGTCATAAGCCAATCAATCGGGAAACATTAGGACGGGAAATTAATTCCAATGCCGAATGAGTGTGTACTGTGTTGTGTTAACGAAGCACGGTACTTGATTGGTGAAAATATTAATTCTTTCAATCAATTAGAATTAATACAAAGCATAATAAAAGTTTTCAAGTAATTAATTTTATTAATAAAACAAATATTTAGAATTCTAGATTTTGTTTGCATTGCGGGCCATATCATGAAACAATTTCAATCCTAAAAAGAAAAAAGTTAAGCTTTTACAAAGATTCCAATTAAACGGATCATTGTGAATCGCTTCCCAAATGTTGCAGGCACTTGAAAAGGCCTCCTTCACATAAGCCATTGACTGAAACAAAAATTTATATTTATTAAAACTTTACTCATTAAAGCACAATTAATGACGTAAGACTGAAAATTCAAAATAGTTGTCGTGTGTTTTTTTTTCATTTTCTAAGCACATATTAATTGTTTTCGTTTGAGAAAAATAATTTAGTGTTGCCTTTAATGTAAGCTAGTAAGAATTTTCTTTGAGAAAGCGGCGCAATACGATGACCTTCTTTATCGAGATCGCCTCGAACTAAATCTTCGACCCGGGCGATGGGGCAACACAAAGCTACCGTTGTCCTGAGCATATCCTATTGAATCCGCCCCATCCACTTTTGGTATTTTTGGGCACTCCAAGCACAAGCTCTCGATGAACTCGTCGATCGAAAGCTCGAGGTGCAACTTGGCCCATAACGCCCTGAGTTTCTCGCCGGATATTGTCAGCGGGTCGCCATCTCGCCGATACCAGATTCAGTGAAGCACTCCTCTTGTTAGAGTTATTTTTTAGGAGGTAAGTATAACGTTTGGCCCGTATACTTTTCCAGTTTCATTAAGACAGGATAATTCACGTTGTAGTGACTCCGTTTATCATTTAACACATCAATGTTTACGAAAAAAAAAACTTCTAAATGAAGATTAAAAACAAACCTATATCAAAATATATTTCATATAATATATTATATCCCTGAGCAGCCAGACAATTCTCAACATCAGAACCACAATGTCAGAAGTGCTACTTAAACAACAAAAGCAAAATAAACCTTTTCGTCACAAGAATACATGACTTTAGGTCTCTATAACAGATTTGTTGTTGACGTTTTAAATATTAAAGGTTAAATGTTAATTTGATTATGTTAGTAGACGATGTTATTACGATCAATAATATTTACGTATTTTATTATAATGACCTGATACGCATCTCGCAGATAACAAGTGTGCTGTGTAATAATGATCTTAGGGAAGAATCAGAAAAACTGCGTTTGTATAAATACCTAAGTATGTATATCCGAAAAATCCTGTGTGACTATTCAATCATCTTGGCAAAGGATATCGGCACACTTAAAAAGAAAGAGTCCTTTTAAATCCCAGACTTGTCACGGACTTGTATGTGGTCACGAGGGCACTTTGGAAAATGTAAGCTTTTTTTTCTACCTGTGCTGGTACCCTTAGAGGACTATGCCAGCGTTACCGAACGAATAAGTGAGCTCGGGGCTCTAACCTGGTGACGATGCTAACACTAGCCCTAGCAAGAGCAGTACTTCGCAGAATCTACCACCTGTTCGGAAACGCGACCCACTGAGAAACTCAGAGGACTGTTTTCTGGGTTAATTTACTCGCCGAACCCTTCGTCGCAAGCGACGGTTTCGACCAGAACGATGACCGGTGTTTGAGGTACCTAAAAATACCATGCAATCAATAGCTATTGTGAGATAAGAAATGGGGAAAAGAAAACTCTGCGCTTATACCATTCCACAAACTCGAAAAAATATACTATTATAAATTCTGTAATGAAGTACTTATCTTAAAATCTTTAAAGTAATAAATTATATTTTCCTCTAGGAGTATTCAAAATATGCATGCTTATGCGGGTCACGTGAAAGTTAGGTTTTTATTATATTTATTTATTTATTACACTTCATGTAAAATTTACATTGGCGGAATTAATGCCTAAGGCATTCTCTACCAGTCAACCAAAGGTAGTGCAGAGTGAATAGTGGTAGGTGCAATGAAATTTATATTAAGTTACAAAAAGTATATACATACATACATACATATAATAGTTTATACAGTATTAAAAGGAATGTATTAATAGATTTCCTTAACAAATAACTTCATCTTAATAAGTTCATGATGATCCCGCTAACTTGTCCAACAACATTCGCCGAACCCTTAACTTGAACGCGCAACGGTTAGTAACAGTCCTGATCTCGAGAGGAAGCGCATTCCATACAAGAACAGATTGCATGACGAAAGGGTTACGAACACAACAACATAACTAGAACTGTGTGGGACAACGAATTAATAGGCTATGGAGAGAACGTAGGACCCGCTCATGGCTGGAGTGAAAATATTAAAAATAGAGAGTTAGATAACAAGGAGGTTCGGGAGACATAAGTAAGGAATGAAGAGTCGTCAGTGCACGTAAATTACGACGCTGGCGAATCGGTAGAAGTTTGAGCTGAGCACGATAGGAAGATATATGATCATATTTACGAAGATTAAAAATAAATCGAATGCAGTTATTAAGAAGACGATCAAGTTTATTAAAAAGGTCTGCATTCAGGTCAAAATAACACACATCACCGTAATCAATTATAGGGAAGATCAAGGCTTGTACTAGCATAGTCTTAGTTGCTGATGGTAAGAAATTCTTGAGGCGATACAGAGCACGAAGAATTCCAGAGTTTCTTTGTCCAACGAAAGATACTTGAGTTTTCCAGTCGAGTGTGGAGTCTATGTAAAGGCCTAGGTTCTTAACCACGGAACTTAGAGGAATCACTGTACCATTGTTGAATATAGATGGGAGTGACATAGTAGTTAAGCGTTGGACCATACGAGGACTACCCACAATAATGGCTTGGCATTTCGTTGGATTCACGGTTAAGCCAAACGGTTGACCAACTACATATGTAGTCCAATTCCCTATTTAACTGGTTTATTGCCTGAGAAATAGACTCCACAGTCGTCTGTCTATAAAGCTGCAAGTCATCATCATACAGATGACACGCACACTGAAGATTACGTGTTAAGAAATTTATAAAAATAGAAAATAATAATGGAGACAAAATACCGCCCTGGGGCACGCCAGAGTTGACACTACACCAACTTGAAGAGGTGTCATCAATACGAGTAGACTACTGGCGTCCCCGAAGATATGATGAAAACCATTCCAGTGCTGTAGGAAAGATCATAATATAGGACAAAATAGATAGGAGGATATCGTGATTGACGGCATTGAACGCATTTGAAAAATCAATTAGTACTGTGACTTTAGTGTCTTGCATACCTGTCCTAATGTCGCCAACCACTTTAAGGAGAGCGAAAACGGTGGAGTGATCTGGTCGGAAGCCAGACTGGTAAGGGCTCAATAGGTTATTCCGGAAAATAAACTGCGACAATTGTTTGTGCACGCAGGCCTCGATCACCTTGGATAGGAAGGGAAGAATAGATATGGGCCTAAAGTGATTTGGAAGAGAAGGGCTAGGAATTTTAGGTAAAGGAATAACATAAGCCCTACGCCACAATGACGGAAAAGAGCCTGAAGATAGGGAGATATTTGTGATGTGCCATATAGCTGGCAGAAGATGATCCAGGATTGTGACGACATATATACGGCGATTATTGTATTCTGTTTTGGGTTCCCGAATTTTTGGTCATGAAATGCATTAAATTCATTGTCGTCGTCTTTAATTATTCAATGGTCTAGAATTTATTCCTGCAGTAAAATATATATTCATTTAATATTATTTTTCAATGCGAAAAGTGAATTTCAATGGAATGAAATAAAGCTGATTAATTTGAAATTGATTATGGTATGAAATTGAGAAAGAAATAATAAAATGAGATAAGATTAAACGAAATAATGTCGCAGTAGAATAGTGGAAAATTTCGAGACTCCAATGAACCTTTTCGAAAGACCACCTTGGCTTTGGTACGTGTTCTTGTTTGTCTATTGCACTTTCACAGATAATAAAGCCTTAATAAAGTCACTGTTGTAATACACGTAAAACTAAAGAAAGACTAAATTTATTTACTATTTTAATGAAACAGTTCAAGTAAATTCTCTTCTCAAATTCTCTGCAAAAATTTTGCGGTATACTTTGCTGGTCAGTTATTGCTAGAACACAATGGAAATTATTTTAGCGCAGGCAATATTTTTCAACCAAATTTTTCTTGTCTTCCAATATTAGGAAACTATAAATTACTTAATCTTCTCTTTTTAATCTTTTCACTCTTCACAGTGTGGTCGTAATCATCATGTGGTGTCATCGTCACTACATGACGAAATGACGAGTTTTCCATAATCTATTGTAATAAAAAAATAACATGTGTGCAAACGTGTTAGAAGTGAAACCTTCAAAAATTAATATACAATGATCCTAAATGTCTAAGTATATTATTAGTAAAATTTTGTCATTAGTAAATAATTGTAAATCACCTTTTATAGTATGAGGTAGCGCCCTCTGTGAATTGATATTTTAACTTCACGTATATCCTAAATTAAAATTCACTACAAGAGGTTTCATACACACGTTATTATTAAAACATCTCACAGATGGCGCTGTATTAAAAATAAAATACTTTATACGTATGTTTTAAAGTATGTAGGAACTGAGCATTCTGTCTCACTTTTTCTCTCGATCTTTCTCACTTGCTTGCTCCCCCCTACTCTCACTCCATGGCTAGTTGCTTCATGCTACGTTCGCCCTGTCTTACTCTCTCTCAATCGGTCTCGATCGCTCTCTCTCTCTTTTTCGACACTTCCGTTGCATACCTGCGTGACGTTACATCTGTAAAAATTTTACCCTCATGCGCCTAAAGAAGTTTCACTTCAAAAATGCATATCTCCTTCTTCCATTATAACCTTTTCGAATAGCAACATATGGACAATATGAGTATTTAATTTACCATCAACAGATCCGTCACCCATATCTACAGCTACTTTTTACTGGTAGTAGCAAAGTATTGTACTCTGGCTCTGCTCGCACCTATGTTTCTGCCGCAAAGCGGTTATACACTCCGGCTTGAAGGGTAGGAAGGGTAGGGCCATTACAATCGAGGCTTCAACCTTACGTCTCTAGGTAAATGTCGTCATTTCCGTTGATTTTTATAGCCTCCTCTAACCATGTAAGACTCGATATGCAGTAATATTGCGTATCCATCAAAATTAAAAAACCCATCTTGAGCTTCTTCAGTTCGAATACATATTTTAGAACTAAAGATACCGAAGCTAGATCACGATCACGCAATAAGGCACACTCTCTGTTAATTCGATGAATAATAAACGGAGAAACCCAAGGAATCTTAATGTAAACAAGATATATGAACGATCATAGATAGTAACGATTATGAAAACTCATTAGGCGTTTTCATTATTTCTCACAAATCAATAAATGTTATTACTATTGATAATTTTAAGTGTAGATACTCAACATCGCAAAATGATTCACTATTTATCGTCCGATTTATATTATAATTAGGAAGACCATTTCATATTTTATACGTAAAAAGTAATAGTAAACTTTTTTTGTTATACTGTTTGTAGCTAGCTGGCTGTTTAAGACCTTAAAGAAAAAAAGACGATTTACGAGAAAAATATAAAGCTAAAACGGTTTTTCAGAATTTTTTTATTGTTTTTCTGTCAAAATATCCGCCAAAATGAGTGAATCTAAGCATGAAATTCGATATATTTTAATACCTACCTATTTTATACCTACGGGAAAAATGCGACAAAAACTGCGAAAAAAATATGGTATTAATGGACTTAACGCAGTGTCAGAAAGATTATCATAAATGTAAATCAGTTTTTCAGGCTTTCAGACCGGAAATGTTAATATCAAAGATGAAGTACGCACGGATAGATCTGTTACAGATAAAGTCAACGCCATTTTTGAAACAGTGAAGCGAGATTGGCATGTTAGTGGTTACGGTGGGGTTGACAACAAAAGAGCTTATAAACTAATTGTAAAAGTCCGGACATACAAATTCGATATTTCGATGCAACACGAGCTGTACTCATTTGCAATTCTGTATTGAAATGTCTTAGTATGTAAAAATACTGCTTTTGTTTTTTTTAAATGGTCACTGTTGTTGAAAAATGGATACTACTTTTTTTCCCCTACCTATGCTGGATAGCCTTGAGAGGCTATTTCAGCTTCTCCTTGACGTGTAGGTGAGCTCACGGGGCTCAAACCGGGAGTATTACTAACACTGGTTCTGGCAAGAGCAGTGCTTCGCAGATCTACCACCGGATCGGAAACGCGACCCACTGAGAAGATCCGGCGAGAAACTCAGTGGGCTGGTCTATGGGTTAATTTACTCGCCGAGCCCTTCGTCGCAAGCGACGGGTTCGGCGGGGACGGTGAGCGGTGCTTGAGGAACCTAAGAGCACCGTTAATGGATCAAGAGGATCCGTAATGACATGTTTAGGGCGTTCGTAACTTCCGTAACGTTTGTAATTAGCTACTAAACTGAAATAATTAAATATACAAGAAATCGATTCACAAACTACGAGCAAAAGGTCACAGTCCATCCAGCGATTTAATTTAATTTTTCGTTTAAATTCTTAAGCAATTGTATGTACCTATAATATGAGCTTGAAGCGTAGCAGTTATTGCTGAGATTACTGAGATATATTATATATTACTGAGATTTCAAAGTCAAGGGACAAAACGGCCCGCAACATTTAACCAACTGAGTTTCTCAAATCCACTTTTTCGTCGGAACAACTTAGTGGGTCGCGATTCCATTTTATTGGGGGTAGGACGTCTGGCGACGGCCACCACCCTGCCTATTTCTGCCGTGAAACAATAATGCGTTTCGGTTTCGGAAAACACGGTTGTAGATTCAGCAAAGCACAGCTCTTGCTAGGTCAAAGGTTAGCTAATTGCTAAAGGCTTAAGCCACATGAGCTCGCCCACTAGTCAAGGTCACGTCATATATAGCCTCTCGAGGCTGCTTGCAGATTTAGAGGCCAAAAAAAACACACTTCGTACATATGAAAATTTTCAACAATTTGATTAACGTGATTGTACAAAACTGTTCTGAACGCAAATTATTTCGCCAATAAACATTACACTACTACACAGTACACTACTAATAGACCAGGGTAGAAGCCTTTAAAAATAATGAAAAGTGAAAGAAAATAATAGTAGGATGAAACACATTAGAAAAGGAGGACAATATTATAAAAATGGAAGGAAAAATAATTTACGGGCGATCTCTCTAACTACTTTTACATCGTATCTAGCAGAGATCCGTGGTCAGCCAGCGGTGAGGTGAAAGAAAGCCTATATTCCTGTAAGCATTGATTTCAGTTGTCAAAATCAGCTGTTGGTCAAAATCGTGAAAAATAATAAGCCGAGCTACTACCGTATTTACTTCGTCTGGCCATAAATACTGTTACAATTAAAAATAAACAAAATATTATATTTGAATTTGGAATCTGTCATTTTTATATGATTGCTCATTGAGTTTTCTCATTTTGGCGCCAATACATTGTACAATATTTTGCGATATTAAAATGGAGTGGGGTGATAAAGAGAACTGAATCGCTGTGATTGCATTACACAAAGTAGGTATGGGACCAAATGCAATTTTGAAAACTCTCCATACGCTTGGTATTAGTAAAATGTTTGTGTACCGGGCTATAAAAAGATCTGGCCGTCCACGTAGTGTTCGTACGAAAAAGGTGGTCAAAGCAATAAGGGAAAGAATTCAAAGAAATCTGTCCGAAAGCAAAAGATTTTATCTCGGGAGATGAAGATGAACCATGTCGCGTATTTTAAAAGATGACTTAGGACTTGCAGCCTATAAGAGACGTACTGGTCATTTCTTAACTGATAATTTAAAAGAGAATAGGGTGGTAAAATCGAAACAACTACTGAAGCGGTACGCAAAGGGAGGACATAGAAAAGTTTTATTTACGGATGAGAAAATTTTTACAATTGAGCAACATTTTAACAAATAAAACCGTATTTATGCTCAAAGCTCTAAGGAAGCTTCCCAATTAGTCGACAGAGTGCAACGTGGGCACTATCCGACTTCAGTGATGGTTTGGTGGGGTATTAGCTATGAAGGAGTGACTGAGCCATACTTTTGTGAAAAAGGTATCAAAACATCGGCACAAGTGTATCAAGATACCATTCTCGAGAAGGTAATGAAGCCCCTTAACAACACCATGTTCAATAATCAAGAATGGTCCTTCCAGCAAGACTCGGCGCCAGGTCATAAAGCTCGGTCTACGCAGTCTTGGTTGGAAACGAACGTTTCGGACTTCATCAGAGCTGAAGACTGGCCGTCGTCTAGTCCCGATCTTAATCCGCTGGATTATGATTTATGGTCAATTTTAGAGAGTACGGCTTGCTCTAAACGCCATAATAATTTGGAGTCCTTAAAACAATCCGTACGATTGGCAGTGAAAAATTTTCTCATGGAAAGAGTGCGTGCTTCTATTGATAACTTAGCCTCAACGTTTAAATGACTGTATTGCAGCCAATGGAGACCACTTCGAATAAGCTTTTTATACTTTAAATTGTTTTATATTTATGTATTAAACTAACACACTGTAAAAGTAATAAATGTTATTTGCCATAGTTTTTTTTTTTGTTTTCCTTTGTAACAGTATTTATGGCCAGACTAAGTATAATATTAGGATGGATGTTAATGCTTCATTGTAGAAATCATTGGTGAGCACGTGCTAAGTTTTGTTTTTTTATTGCTTAGTTGGGTGGACGAGCTCACAGCCCACCTGGTATTAAGTGGTTACTGGAGCCCATAGACATCTACAACGTAAATGCGCTACCCATCTTGACATATAAGTTCTAAGGTCTCAGTATAGTTACAACGGCTGCCCCACCCTTCAAATTGAAACGCATTACTGCTTCACGGCAGAAATAGGCAGGGTGGTGGTACCTACCCGTGCGGATTAACAAGAGGTCCTACCACCAGTAAGTGTAAGCACGTATTTCTTTAGAAAAAATTGTTACCTACGCTGGGGATTAGAACAATGGCATAGTCACATTGCTTAATCGTACACCGGGCGTCTTATTCTTTAGGCCATTATGACTCCGCTTAAACGTCAGCTTAAATACAAAAAAATACTCACTATCTTTCACACAAGTTATAATAGCACCAAAATATAATAGTATAAATAAAAATGATACAAAAACAAAAAAAATACAAATAAAAAATTAAAGCAAAATTAGATGAGTTTCAACTGTAATATAATAATCAAACAACACGACCAACGCGATCTAATGTATCATCAAAAACATTCCAAATACATCTTAAAAACACTGCATACATATTTTCAATGGCTACCAATAAAAAAATACACTCGTTACGTCATTCACTTGATAATTTATGGCAGAACAGGCTTGACTACATGATACTACAAATCGATTTTGACATTTATGATAAGTTTAATATAAGACTAGTTTCCTTAAATACAACGCGTCAACTTCTAATATTATTCAAGATCCAATCCATGTAGTATGCGACATTCGTGTACACTCCTGGCAGGCTGATACCACACCGCTTCGACCCAAACGAGACTATGCCTCTCNATAATTTATGGCAGAACAGGCTTGACTACATGATACTACAAATCGATTTTGACATTTATGATAAGTTTAATATAAGACTAGTTTCCTTAAATACAACGCGTCAACTTCTAATATTATTCAAGATCCAATCCATGTAGTATGCGACATTCGTGTACACTCCTGGCAGGCTGATACCACACCGCTTCGACCCAAACGAGACTATGCCTCTCTGAACATATCGGACGCCAGTTGAGCCAACTTTCCCTGGATACAGCAAAGGGCCACCAGAATCCCCGGCGCATGAATCCTTATCGTGCAAGCCGCCGGCGCAGAGCTGCTTGTCGTTGATTTTAAGGGAATATCTGAAGTTAAAAGCAATCGTCATTAGCCCCCAGCTGTCTACTGTCCAGACATAGGCCGCCAAGAAGTTCGCCACAATGAGCGGTCCTGTGCAAACGTCATCCAGTGGATTCGCGCGACCTTCAGCAGCAGGCCATCGGTCCACCTCGTGGGAGCCCTACCTGTGAGGCGTTTTCCTTGAATTATTGAATAAATGAAGCAACGATTTTTTTTTAAATATTCAATTCACTGCACCGGCCCCCATTGAAACAATAAAATTAGCATTTCCAGAAATTACGTTTGCCATCAAGCTCTGAAAGTCAGAACTGTGGTGTTTCTCATGTCCAAGTGCGACTGTAACCACATTTATTTATATTTTATTTTATTGCTTAACATTAGATGTTTGGATGAGTCCATAACCCATCTGGTGTTAGCACATCAGTAACATAAAAGCCGCCAGCATGGTTACTGGTGGTAGGATGTCTTACGAGTCCGCACGTGCCGTGAAGTAGTGATGCGTTTCGGTTTGAAGGGTGGGGCAGCCGTTGTACTGATATAACTGAGACCTTAGGACTCATATCTCAAGATGGCTGGCGGCATTTACATTGTAGATGTCTCCGGTGAGCACTTAACATCAGGTGGGCCGTAAGCTCGTCCACCCATCTAAGCAAAAAATAAAAATAAATAAAACATAAATTCTAAGTCTCGCATAGAATCAGTAGACCTTTGATCACTAACTAATAAGTTAAGTGACATTAACAGCTTGTTTTCATAGAGAATGCGAAAGCTAAATTGGAGTTCATTGCTTGAATTTTACGAAAATTCTTATTTATTAAGTATACGGTTTGCTTGGAACGATACCTACTGGGAATAGTCTTGCAAACATTTTTCTTTGCTGAGAATTGGCAGCTGTACACTAAGTAAAACAGGAGATTGTAGTCCTTCTTCTGTCACTCCCCAACCTGCTACCACGCCAAAGTTATCAACAAGAGGCTCCCTTTGCAGTTCAGGAGTAATCGGTAAGCAAATCGCTTTAATATTATCTGTAACGAAAAAATGTCGACGTAAGATACCGGTTTATAAGATGTCAAACATTTGCACTAGATTTCGGAGGTTTCTAATATTCGCAAAGAATTTCGGCAATTTTATTTCCAATTGGAGTTTTTATATATATATTTTTTTATGATTGAAAGATTACTGGTGGCCTGAAGGCCTTTCCAGTTTCACCAGGACAGGTGGGCGAGCAAAGGCTCAGCCAGGAGGGGTGGGATTTGCTAACAACTGCCCGAGCGCCTCCGAAGGAGATCTAACAACTCAAGAGCAATTGTTTCGCGAATGAATCTACTACCGGATCGGAATCGCGACCCGCTGAGAAGATCCGGCGAGAAACTCAGCGGGCTGATGCATGGGTTAGGTTGCACGTCGACCACTTTGTCGAGTTCGACGAGTACGGTTACCGGGGTCCCTAAGCCTGCTCCTAGTGTTAGAGCTGAAGGCGTCTAATGAAAAGGTTATTGGATCTGATGGATCCGTAAGGACGTGTCTAGGGCGTGGACGGTGACTGGCTCGTGCATGATCAGGATTCGGTAGTAGTCAGCGGCGGCAACGACGAGGCGATTATCATCGTTGGAGTGAAGCTATTTACTATGCTCCAGTTTTGTGTCCGGTACTGCCGCGCATGCCGATGTCCATGGACTGCGGAAACAACTCTCCAACAGATCACAGCGACAAGTCATTTGTCCCAATTACCAAAAAAATCAATTAAACTCTGTTATAAATGAATTGTATTGTAAAGAATTTCATCGACAAGCCAGAACAGTGCATCAACCTTCGTGTCTGACCATTTAGCATTTTAGCCAATATAAATATTTTTTAAACATGAATAAAAACTGGTTTAACATATTGACTCTCGTTCCACGTATGTGTATAAACGGTGTGAATACGAACACAGATGTAATGTTGAAAAAATAAAATTACAAGTTATTTAGATGTATAGTTTGATGTTATATACAAATCAGAGTTCAGAACCACGTAATCAATTCTGGTTAATTAATTGATAATCATTTTAGTTACGTTTTTTCTTTTCTTTTTTTTTGGTATCTTTTATCTGTAATATGTCTTATTTGGCTATATCTTAAACAATGGGAGACTTACCTAAATCAAAGTCGGCAGGCTCTTTCAGTCTGATTAATGCTATATCATCGATTAATGTTTGTGGTGTGTAGCCTGTATGAGGAATTACTTCGTCGAATTCTGCCGTCTGAAAAAAAAAAACTAACGAATGTAAAAAATATGCATTTTATTTATGTTAATCTGTTGTTAAGCCTGAGAATTGAATTTGACTTAAAATGTCACGTTAAGCCTTACTGGACGCATACATCTAAATTCGAGATAACAGTTTCGTTAACAGATATTTTTTTGGTTTTGTGACTGGCTTATAGATATTTTTGATGATTATTGATTCCCAAACAAGCTCACAGTCAAAATGGCGCTCTTTTTTTTTTAAGTGTGGCAATTGGCTTCTTGAAATGCCAGTGACAAGTTTATAAAAATGTTCAATTATTAAATACATAGTCTGTTAAATAAAACATGGTGATATGATGCTAATAAGACCATTATTACAAACATCATTTTTAGTATTATGCATTAGAACAATGAGCTATCAATATCTAAACAACGCGTACTACATTGGCCTTTTTATATAGTAACTTTCAAAATATTTTTGGAAGATCTTCTAGCCCCTTTCTAACACAAAAAAAAACTCTTTTTTCACAAACTGGCATTGCAATCTCATTTTTTTCAAAAGCGTAAGATTAAGTTATTAATACTAACGATTATACCAGCCGCACAATATTCCTTTCCTTCCGATCTTTCGCAGTCAGGATCTTGCCTTGTGTCATATTCTCCCAGGATAACGTGTTTTAATGTTAATCTATTTCCTAAGAACGATACACAATGCGCGGCCGTTAAAACATACCATTCGTTTATAAGTGTTCCTCCGCAATTCAATTTTGTTCCACGATCTAAAATTAGATGTATTTGTATTAAATGTTAGTGAATTTATTATTACCACTGCATTATTCGAATTGCCGATGTCATATTTCCTTTTATAAGTGGACTGCGTTTTGATAGGTAAACGAGTCACAGCTCATCTGGTGTTAAGTGGTTACCAGAGCCCACAAGAATCATAGCGTGAGCACCGGGAATTCATGCGTGAGCATGCGGCCAGCACGATCTATTTAAAAAAAATTGTTTCTGTTTGCAGGATTTGAACACTGGCGTAGTCGAATCGCTCGATGACAGTACACCAGGTAGGTATCTTATCTTTTAGGACATGGTGGCTATTTTTTATTGCTTAGATGGGTGGACGAGCTCACAGCCCACCTGGTGTTAAGTGGTTACTGGAGCCCATAGACATCTACAACGTAAATGCGCCACCCACCTTGAGATATAAGTTGTCAAGTATAGTTACAACGGCTGCCCCACCCTTCTAACCGAAACGTATTACTGCTTCACAGCAGAAATAGGCAGGGTAGTGGTACCTACCCGCGTGGACTCACAAGAGGTCCTATCACCAGTAAATACCAGTTCTCACCTGAATCGTAGGAAAGAAGCACCATCCACGGCATCTCGAACAGTCGGGTACGATTCCCTCCGAATATTCTATCGCTTTCTATCGTTCCACAATTACTTGATAATAAACTCAAGTTGGGGTTCTGACGAATGTCCGGAAAGTCGTCATCACGGCCGCTCTTATTAATATCAGTATCAGCAGTAGTCGGTCGGTTGCTTGTTGTTTGTTCCTTGCTTGGTTGACCGCCCCAATTACCGCTGTTACTAGTAGGAACGGGCTTCGGTCGTTTCGGTACGCTAGTCCCGCCATTTTGATTACCGAAATCATTAAAGTATCCAGTTATGTGTTGGGATGTAGTGCAGCAAACCTGTAAGTAATTCCTCTAGTTAGTTTTTGTCTTGAAAAACAATATATATGTTTAATAGTCGTCGTGGCCTAACGGATAAGACGTCCGGTGCATTCGTGTTGAGCGATGCACCGGTGTTCGAATCTCAGCCGGGTACCAATTTTTCTAATGAAATACGTACTCAACAAATGTTCACGATTGACTTCCACGGTGAAGGAATAACATCGTGTAATAAAAATGAAACCCGCAAATTTATAATTTGCGTAATTACTGGTGGTAGGACTTTTTGTGAGTCCGCGCGGGTAGGTACCACCACCCTACCTATTTCTGCCGTGAAGCAGTAATGCGTTTCGGTTTAAAGGGTGGGGCAGCCGTTGTAACTATACTTGAGACCTTAGAACTTATATCTCAAGGCGAGTGGCGCATTTACGTTGTGGATGTCTATGGGCTCCAGTAACCACTTAACACCAGGTGGGCCGTGAGTTCGTCCACCCAACTAAACAATTAAAAAAAAGGACATATATGTATATAAAATAAATGCTTTACATAGTAGTGTGTATTTTACCAGGGGATCGCTGTGGTCATAGCCGCACGTCAGATCTTGAAACTTCTGTAGCAAATTATTAGGGATTTGATTTCCAAACTTTTCGATGTATGATAAAACTGGCTTGCATTCTGAGAGGGCGATACACGTTCCCGGTTCATCATTTGCGAAACAACTCTCTCCAAATTCTACTGCAATCATAAGAATAAAATTGGACTATTATCTTTATGTCAGTATAATTTTTTTTTTTTATTGGTTAGATGGATGGACGAGCTCACAGTCCACCTGGTTGTTAAATGGTTACTGGAGTCCATAGATATCTACAACGTAAATGAGCCACCCACCTTGAAATATAAGTTCTAAGGTCTCAGTATAGTTACAATGGCTGCCTCATCCTTCAAACAGAAATAGGCAGGTTAGGTGATAGTTTTACGATAAAGCACCGCAGGCTTCTAGCCTANATTGGTTAGATGGATGGACGAGCTCACAGTCCACCTGGTTGTTAAATGGTTACTGGAGTCCATAGATATCTACAACGTAAATGAGCCACCCACCTTGAAATATAAGTTCTAAGGTCTCAGTATAGTTACAATGGCTGCCTCATCCTTCAAACAGAAATAGGCAGGTTAGGTGATAGTTTTACGATAAAGCACCGCAGGCTTCTAGCCTAAAAATAATATGATTTTTATAGTACAAATCCTCGGGCTCATCTACGAGCCGTGCCCGTTAGATTTGTTAATAATATTGCGCTAACGAATCTCTTGAACTGATGTTTTTGTTTGCTCCGTGTTTTGTACTGTATATTCAATGGAGATTCCTTTATCGAACTGTTAGAGTAGACATCACGATTACTGTCATGTCTTTTTGTCATTGCACCACCAGACAACGGAGCAGATGTTCTTGAGAAACAGGAAACTCTGCGCTTACACACACAAAAAACATTTGAAATGTTGTGTTTCCAGTGGTGTTTTTTTTGTGAAAACCAGGTTTGAGGAAATTCCTTAGCGGTAGACAGACGTCGCTAATCACTTATGATCTATTAGGATGCACGCGGGCACGCTTTCCATTATTTCGAAAACAATACGGAAGTATTATTTGTTCAAAAAAAAATAAACTAAAGGCTAAGGTCTGAAGACGTAGACTTGAATGTTGTTTTCCCACATTACAAGCATTAGAACTCAATGTCAAACAAATACTCCATTATTTTAATTTTATACTAATTAAATGATTTCCTTATAGCAGGTACCTAACTATTAGGTATTTAGTTAAATTGTATGATTTCAGAAAACAGAAGATAATAAAAAGAAAACATTTGCAGGTTTTGTCCGCATGCCTAAGTGTCTAAATCTGAAGACATGTTGTTTATTTTTTAAATTAAAATTTTAAAAACTGTTTTACTTACAACTTTGTATTTGCAGGATCGACGTCACGACTAAAAAAAACGTCTGCAGCATGATTTTTTATTCTTTATTTCCTACTGCGCCAAACCATTCGCACACACCGATGTATCTATAAAAATTTCTTCTACGTTCCTTTGTGAGCCCCAACTTGAAAACACACATTTAATTTGACGTTGTTTAACAACATTAATATAATAGATTTATCACGGCACTGGCAAACGTCGAGTCGGTCCGAGCGTCAATCCAGTTATTTTGTTCAATATGCCGACGAGTTATTATGGGTTCTCGTATATTTTTCCTCAATATTTTAATCTGTGCTTTTTTTTTTTCGAAGAGATGCGAACTCGATTAAGGAGATAAACGAAATGTCGATTGCCGAGCATATTATCAAGGAGGCAGTCATTATCATACTAGTTCCGCTGGGAAACACACTGAGTTACACGCGTTGGCGAACTTATTGACCACTCACATAATTAAGACCTGTTATTGAATTACCTAAGATGTGTGTGTGTGTGTGTATATTTGTGATGCTTACGTGCATCAAAACTTTAAATACCTACCAGGTTGGCATACACTTACTACTGGACATTTTCAAAGTAATTAAACAGTCTAAGGAAATATGAAAAGCTTTTACACGAAATTTACTGTACACATTCACACTACAGCGCGTCTAATTTGACTTGAATGTCAAATTGAACATCATGTCTTCACAAATCTCATAAATTATTATAAATACTCACCGTAACTCGAACAAAATCATTATCATTAACGCAATAGAAAGAGAGAGAGATAGAGAGAGAACGAAACCAGTCTTTTGCACAATTATATTCTCATTTTAATGGACATGTTTATCATGAACACTTCCTATCTAATGATTAGTTGGAAGACTAAGGAGTTCTAAGAACTTTTCAAGCGAAGTTATATTGAACATCCTATATATACTTTATATCTTTACGCAAAAATTAAAACATAACTGTAATTATTTTACAGTTCGTTTTGCAGCTATGCACGATACAGCTAAACCAATACTCGTGGGATTACAAACTTTCAAACATTAATCATTTATTTGAATGTATGCCGTCTGTTGTTCGAAATCTTAATAAGATTTTTTTGTTTTTATTTTTTTTATTACTGGCAGTTAATCAATCAAAGAAATGAGATGGTGATTCGAATATAGAGATTGTAAATCGATTTATAACCGCGCGCTTTTCTTCGTGCTGTGTTACTGGCCTGGATACTTTTGGTACTGTTTTGATTTCAATTTCACATAAATATTAATAGAGATATTATAACTGACACAAACTTTAAGGAGTATTAGCGAAGTATATCTATCAGTGTTTGACAAACAGTAATTATAGTAAAAAAACATTCAGTAACTATGTTTTCTTATTATTATCTAAAAATAACTTAATCAACTGAAAAATTATAATGTCTTTGAATTAATATGTTACCTACTATATTGCAACTTTTATTAAAAATACAGTAATCCGTGAACGGTAATTGAAAACTACATGTAAATCGTTCAAACACTTCATCCAGCAAATCGATGTGATGTAAATAAACAGTTAATCTTTGAGATTTCAGTCTGTCCTGTTTCCTTTTTTGAGCGTGATGTGAGCCCGCTTGTAGTGCAAGTGTTCCACCTAATTTTAACAGGAGGCAATCGTACGGTATCGGGGCGAAGGGCGGAATAACTGTAACTCTAATGGAACTGAAATTTGCACCTTAGGTTCCAAAGTTGACGGCTGCATTCAGAAAGCAGCTATAATCGGCCGTAATGCATAACAAATAACCCCATGTCCATGGACGCAGACAACTACATAATATCAAATGGACCGCGAGCTAGTCAACCTATCTAAATCTATACTAATATTATAAAGCTGAAGAGTTTGTTTGTTTGAACGCGCTAATCTCAGGAACTACTGGTCCGATTTGAAAAATTCTTTCAGTGTTAGATAGCCCATTTATCGAGGAAGGTTATATAACATCACACTAAGACCAATACAACCGGAGCACAAATAAAGAATGTTTCAAAATCGAGGTTTTTTCCCTTTCGAGAGCTTCCGCTGCTTGCGCTGCAGAAACGGTTAAAGTTGCGCTAAAATAATGTATGACAGAATTGTTCTCCTTTAAAAGATCTAAAAAAGTCCGTGACAGCATATGTCTATATGTTAAGGTTGGCTCACTATAACGTTTTTTATGCTAACCAAATTTGTTTTAAAATAAAGCATCATTAAAAATTGTGAACTGTTCCACGCGGACGAAGTCGCGGGTAAAAGCTAGTTAATTAATAAACCCTGGAAATCTGTTTTAGTGATTTCTAAAATTTAATGATTTAACATGACGTGTTGAAATGAAAACACAACGATTTCATCTTAATTGTTTGTAGAATCACTATCCTATGCAATTACATTATCGTAGGAACGAATCTATGATAATCGCATTTCGATACGCTCTGCTTTAACGAATTTAGGGTTACGAGCCTTCATCAGATTGCGGGGCTTAAGTGCTTTTATAAATTTCATAACATTTCCATCAACAATAATACTATTCCCAATACCTATGGAGTCATTTTAAATAAACATAATGTATAGTCCAATTTGAGCTCCCGAGAATCTCCACGTTGGAGTCAATGGTAATTTATCAAGTTATTAAATTAAATGTGTCAGAGTTACCGAGTACAACTTAGAATTATAGAAGAAACCCAATAATGAAATTAGACGAAGAAATGCTAAACTTTTATTAAATCTATATGTTCGGCTGTCACTGTCATTAATTTTTGTGGCCAAGAATTATTTCGAATTAATTATGTAAGTATTTATATTCGACCCAGACGCTCGATTAATTTGTTACTGAAAGCATAACGGGGAAGGCCACTCTGCAAACAGTATCTAGCCACGAAGAATTGAAATTCTAAGGAAACCATTAAGATATTAATTTATCTTGTCTTAAAAGAGAAATACTCATGATTATTCAGTTTTTCTTATCCATTTTCCAGAAATTAACGTTGAAATATTTAAAGGAAACAATTTTGTTTTCGAACGAGTTCAAGAGTGTGGCAAAAACAACAGTGAAAACATGTAGCTTGTTGAACACAAGTTGAATAAAATAATTTGGATAAAATATTCAACAAATAAGCAATCTGGCAAACTTGAAAGTTGTTGTAAACGCTATATTAAATAAGTAGCTAACTACACAATAAAGACTGCCGCTCAAGTACGACGCAAAGTTTTTTTTTTTATGAAAAAATGCCGAGTTTTTACTTTTGCATTTTATTTATGTTGTTACCATATTTGTGTTCGGGTGAGTGTTTTTGTTTTAATATGAAATTAGCAAGACTAAGTGTAAGTTAACAAAAAATTAATAGTATACGTTGTAAAGCACGTCATTACTAATAAATTAAATACGACTAATTAATAAAAAAGGGAATCTCCCGCTGCATCAAGAAATTGTTTAACTTCAATGCGTTAAGTTAGCGAGTTCTTTGTTAAAACTTAGTCATCGACGATCATCCCAGGAAACAGGTTTCTTTGAATTATCATCCACTTTATTAATAACGATAATAATAATGTATTACTCATCGCGTAGTTCCTTGTTAATTAAAAAATAATAATTGGATACGTTACGGCTTCCACGAGTGACTACTAATTCTTCTTCGCCTTGTGGTAGTAGTAGAAGTATTTTGACTTTCTAGTAATGCCTAGCCACGAATTATACAGCTCTGGAATGTACTCCTCTTCAAAGTGTTGAGCTCGCAAAATCACTATAAGATGTCCTTTTTCAAACGAAAAGAGCCTTAGACACTAGCTGTTTGGTTATCAATTAATGATTGTGATCCGTTACCTTATGCCTTCTAAGGTAATAAAAATCACACAAATACACCCATATTTTGGAGAATTTGCTCCTAATGTTTGACAATAAGTATCTAAGGTGTACAGTCCCATCAAGAAGAACAATAGCATGAATAAGAAGGATCTCTATTGCTCTTGTATATATGCTACCTTAAATATATCACATTACTGATTCGCCGCAGAAATAGACACGATGATGGTAGGTTGAAACGCATCGAGGACGAACCAGTTTAGGTTTTAAAACCAAACCACTGAATTATAAAAATACACAAATAGCAGAAAAAAATATAGTCTATGAAAATTGAATTATTCTAATTTTCTTAACTTCATCTAATACTTATGACGCATTTACTTGTGCAAAATATCACAAGTACAGTTGACGTCATCTAAATGATAAATCACTTCTAAAATAACCCGAATGAAATTATAAACAATTTCACTGTGGTTTTTTCCGTAGTTGTAGTCCTTGTAACAGAGAAACGTTACCGAAGAAGATTGATATTTCCCGTAATTTAATAACATAAAAAATTGCAGTCAAAAGATTACATGAGATACTTACTACCAGAACGAGACGATATTTTTATACATTATATAGACCCATGAGTTCGCAGTTTCGGTTGTGATTATTGCAAGATCCTATAAATATCATAGCGTAAATGTCTCCAACCAACTAAATACATAAGTTGGTAATCTTGGTATTAAGAAATAACAACCCCGCCCTGCAAAGCTAAACGTTTGAATGCATACATTACACCCTACTATCACTTATAATAGTAACTAGAGTCAGGAAGATATTCCCTAGTGAATTTCGGATAGATTATAAACATCGGGATCCTGTGACGTCAATACAAACCCTCCTTATATAATTTTGACGAACCTAATTATGTTTATTAAGTCATTCTCGGCCTGTTTATCACCAGAACCTTGACAACACCAAATACACATTCTGAATATACTTTTTTCGCCATAATCACTCTTAATACGATTTCAACAATAATTAATACAGTCATCTTGCATTGTGTTTAGCTGTTTCAAAAATAAATACAGAAGATCCGATTTCCAGTCATCCAGCTTGGAAAAATTTATCTAATTCCGACTGCGGTGATAGTGCTGCTGACCGTATCATCGGAGGAACAAACGCTAATCTTGGACAATTTCCTTGGATAGTTCGCATCGGATATCTAGGTAAGTTCACGCTGTGGTCCTTACTTTTAGTGTGCTAACTTCCTTACATGCGCAACGACTGAATTTTAAAAAACGATTAGTCACGTACCATACTGCAATAATTTGATCAAGCCACATTTTTTTTAGATTTATTTTTATATTGAGTCTCATATATCTGCCATTAGTGTTATTAAATATAAAAATAATTGTGTTCTGCTATTTATTAGGTATACTAGTCAAGCCCGACTCGCTTTGCTGCCATATGTTTGGGTTTATTCCCGTTGCAACCCCATTTCAGAGGATTATCATAATGACCAATTTAAAATTTTTCTGAAAAATTCGACGAAATTTGGTCCTGTCGTTTCGGGGTCTATAGCGGGTACATAAATATATATACAAATATCAACTTTTAGGTATATAAATTAGCATAAGCATTAGAAAGAGCATGATAACTACCTAAAAATAAGTCACCATAATATATTGCAAGAGTTTGAATAATAGTAGAAATCTATCGATTAATCAAATGTACCTCTCAACAGAATAAATACAATTTTTGTTTAAATAAAACACACACAAACAAATTTATCGTGATAACTAGTTAGTTTTAGTAGGCAGAGGCTTGGCTCCGCGCCTGGCATTGCTGAAGTACATGGGCGACGGTAACCACTTACAATAAAAAATAAAAAAAGTGAGCTATAAACAATTGTGGGTATACCTAATAATATAAGATAACACTTGCTAATAATATAATATAAATATTGTTTACTAATTTCTATACTATTTTATTCCAAAGAGGATGGTGGTGATGGTGAATTATTGTGGCAATGTGGCGGCGCTCTCGTAAATGAGCACTACGTTGTTACTGCTGCTCACTGCGTCATGAGCAAAGAAGAAGAAATTACACCGTAAGTTCTACTGGTAACTTCTATTTTCTGATTCCAATCGCTATTATGTATAATAATAAGTATATTCCTAGTCATGATAGTTACGACCAGCAATGACCAAGTCACTATTAACTGACCAAGAATACTGTCAAAAATTCGAATCGTGCTAATTCTTAGATCCGCAAAATTGAAACTGACAATTATCAGTTTGAGCTAAACTGTCAAATGTGTGAGCACTCGTGAAAATTATCAAACAGTACCTATATTTATTAGCCATGTCTCCACCGTATCTTAGTTCAATATATTTGTTCTTGTAAATATTCATTGGTCTTATTCATTTCATGCAAAGTGGCAAAGTGTGCAATGCATTATTATGGTTTTTACTTTGGTCACGGGTTAAATTGAATTTCAATTTGCCACACTCTTCAATTTATACTAGAGCCATTTACAACTCGATGCCAATTACTTATATAGTTAACCTGTACAGTGTGGATATTCGCATTATAATATGATAATATAAACTGTTTTGCGCGATTACTTTAGAACGAAAGAACGGTCTGATTTTGTGTGTGTGACGGTCAATTAAATCCGTGTGCTAAATTATTCCGTATATGCAAATTCTTCATCGCTCTTTATTATTATTAAGTACGTGTTTGGTAGCAAACTAAAAATAAAATCTTAAACTAACAGAACGATGATACGACTCGGTGAACACAATATCCGTAGCGATCCAGATTGTGAGCTATCGGTTTGTGCTCCGCCAGTACAAGATATCAAAGTGAAAACGTGGAGGACACATCCTTCATTCAACAAACCTGCTTACCATAACGATATTGCTGTTATTGAACTAGAGAAACCCGCAGTTCTGAATGGTATGTTGAATTTCAAGTAATTACTATAATAAGAATTTATTAAGAGGTTATACTAGCGACCCGCCTTCGCTTCGCTTCGGAAACATTAAATTATATTATTGATAACTGAGTCCCGCGATCCTATGCGCGGTTATTGTCTTAACGCGGATGACTCCGAGGGGCGAAGCTAGTCTAAAAAAAATAGCCTAAGTTGCTCCCTATATCATCAGCTACCTATCAATAAAAATCTCTTCAAAAGCGGTCCAGCCGTTCCAGAGATTAGCCGGAATAAACACACAGACAGACAGACATAAACAAAAATGTTATTTTGGTGTATGTACCGTATATATATTCATATGCATGTAGTAAAAAGCGGTTATTTCAATATTACAAACAGACACTCCAATTTTATTTATATGTATAGATATGCTATGTTAAAAAGGCTATGACGCGATTATGTCGACGAATTCTAAAGCACAAATACATAATATTATTTGACGTAATTCAAATGCATGCATTTAGGCCTATGTCCAGCATTGGACGTCTGTGGGCCGAAAGATAGAAGATATGTAGAAATGCATTCATGCAGCAGCTATTTGACTACCTCTATCAAGTCTCCTAACATCCGCTACAGAATATATAACATCAGAACACAAAGGTTAAGCAGAAAAAAAAACCTGTTTCTTCTTGTCAATCCGGGAGTTACATCCTACTTATTTCTTCACTTTCGAATTTTGGTTTACAATACAGTTGAGACTTCACTGTTCTCATATTACAAGGTTCGCGTTATAATCTCTTTCACTCACAGCATTAAAAAATAGATTCACAAACTCAAAAGTCAACGACGTGGAACTACATATATTTTGATACGTCTTATAGTAGAAAGAAAGACCTTCCATGAATATTTTTTTGCCTATCTATGTAGTAGTAATCATGTATTTACAGGGTACGTGGCGCCGATTTGCTTGCCAAAAACTATGGAACAACGTTCCGAGTTTCGCGTCGGAGAAATCATGGTAACAGCTGGCTGGGGTAAAACTAATCTGACAACTGATGAAAGTGCTGATACGTTACAAGTTGTAACAGTAAGTGATTTGTTTGTGATAAATGTTTGTGGTAATTTATTTGTGACCAGCTGACCTGGCAGACTTCGTAGTGCCTTATAAATAAAAGACCTAAACTTTAGTATAAAATAAACTTTAAACAAACAAAAGGAATCCGTTCGACGGGGGAGACATCAAAGGGAAAACAAAATTTTTATTTTTGTTTAATACCGCGCATTTTCATATTTATCTACCTTTTAAGCCTTTGGACTTCCACAAATAATTCTAGACCAAAATTAGCCAAATCGGTCCAGCCGTTCTCGAGTTTTAGCGAGACTAACGAACAGCAATTAATTTTTTTATATATAGATTGTAAGAAAGTGTTAACTATGAATGTGGAAGGCTATAGAAGAAGAGGTAGACCTAAGAAGAAATGGATGGGTTGCGTGAAAGACGATATGTGTAAGAGGGGAATGAACGAAGAAATTGTATATGGTAAAGGAATATGGAAGGAGAAAGCATTTTGCGCCGACCCCAGGTGACTGGGAGAAGGGCAGGAGAATGATGAATACTACTTAAATTGGACACATATTTTTAATGCGAATACGTCGTGGTAAAGTCGATGTGACACAAATTTCTTATGCGAAGTCGCAGGTACGAAACGTTATGTGAGATGTGTTAAAAACAAGTACTTTCGTACTCATCAAGGTAGTCTGTTTTTTATACTAACAGCTGTTGGCTGTTGCCTACTCAAGTAATTCACCAAAAATCAATGAGTTCATCATAGCTATTAAGTGGTATTTTTATCTGGGACTAGCTGACCCGGCAGACTTCGTAGTGCCTCAATCGACAAATAAAAGACCTAAGCTTTTGTATAAAATAAACTTAAAACAAACAAAAGGAATCCGTCCGACGGGGGACACATCAAAGGAAATACAAAATTATTATTTTTATCTAATTCCGACCATTTTCATATTTATCTACCTTTTAAACCTTCTCTGGACTTCCACAAATAATTCAAGACAAAATTAGCCAAATCGGTCCGGCCGTTCTTGAGTTTTAGCGAGACTAACGAACAGCAATTCATTTATATATATATATATATAGACAGATAATGTATGTTTACAAAGATTGTAATTTTTTATTTAAGCTGCCTATTGTAAAGCCGGAACTGTGCAACGAGCTCGGAAAGTATTTCAAAATCAGCATTTCTGAAGTCTGCGCGGGCACAGAACGTAACAAAGATGCTTGCACCGGCGACTCAGGGGGGCCACTCATGAAGGTAGCTAGCTACTAATGCTATTAACAAGACGTCGAAATAAATTAATTATTCCTAATCAGAAATTAGAATCGATATACCTGGTGGTAGAACCTCTTGTGAGTTCGCACGTGTAGGTACCGCCACCCCGCCTATTTCTGCCGTGAAGCAGTAATGCGTTTCTGTGTGAAGGGCGGGGCAGCCGTTGTAGCTATGCTGAGATCTTGGAGCTTATATCCCAAGGTGGGTGGTGCATTTACGTTGTAGATGTCTATGGGCTCCAGTAACCACTTAACACCAGGTGGGTTGTGAGTTCGTCCACCCATCTAAGGAATAAAAAAAAAGAGTTTGAGAAATACCTATCAATTCAATTTTGACAATTTATTATGGTCGTGTTTGATTTCTAAATTATTTCTGTAAGCATTGAGAGTAATAAGCACAATTATATTCCGGATGTGAAATGGATTGTACAAGTACATTTATTAATTAATTTGCATGATTCTGATTTCACGAACTTATAATCTTTACTATTACCAGAAACTAAACTAGTAGTTATTCAAGTTATGTTTAAGGAAAACAGTGAGAGACAACGCTTGATAGATATAATTGTGTCGGCGAATTTGCTTAAACTAACTCAATTTTTTTTTTTAATAATGATTCTAGTATATAGTTTTATATTCGTGATTTTACGATCCAGTTATACAAGTTTGGTCATAGATTATACAGAATGCAAAAGTCCGTTAAAGTCGAGTCATAACTTGATTTAGTTTAAACTGTAAGGATAAACTTTCTTCCTAGTCGTACACTCTTGACAAAGTGGTCGTGGTCATGCATCAGTCGAATCCTGCGATACCGATGCTCTCGCGATGCGACGCCATGTGGCACGGTGTTTCGTAGACTGAGAGCAATCAAAATGTTAGACTGAGTCACAGATTTTATGAGGTCGGTCCATCGTGTTGGAGATTGTCTGCGAGATCTTTTGCCCTCGACTTTCCGTTGCACCACCAACCGCTCAATGGAGACCTCATTACGAGCGATGTGCCCGAAGAACTCGAGGAAATTTTAAATGTTGTGTGTGTGTTCTAGGTGATAAATACAGTTTTAAGTTTTACTTTGGTGGAACACTTATTTATCCCGAACTCCAGCGCGTAACATTAATAATATTGTAAAATATAAAGCTTTTTAAAAGTAAACAACGAATTCTGTATAACAATCTTTCCAGGTATTCGACACTCTTGAAGGACCTAAGAATTTTTTGGTCGGTGTAGTCTCATTCGGACCTTTGATGTGTGGAAATGAAAAACCCGGAGTCTATACCTCGATATCGTACTTCCTCAAATGGATCTTAGACAACATCATGTGATTGCACACACTTGTTTGTCAAGTTTAGTCTTTGTAAATACATATATATATGTTAATGAGATTTTTATTTTAACCATGTGTTTTCTGTTCTTCTTAGAGCTGGATGACATTTAAAAATTCGATAAGGAAAATTGATATCTACGCAAAAAAAATATTACATTCTGCGCTAGTCGTCCCTTTACTGATCGTGACCACATCTATCCAAGGCTTTTGCTCACGATCTTATCATATAAGTAAGGTTTATTAATAATAATAGGGTTGCCATACGTCCCGTATTTCCCGGGACGTCCCGTATTTTAGGCTTAGTTTAAAATTTCCCGTCGGGATTGACTCTGTCCCGTATTCCAACCGTACGTACGATTATAATTTTATTGATTTTTATAAATATGCGGAAACCGATAAAAATATGTTAAAACTGACTTGCTTCTTGGAGGATTATCAAAAAAAAAATAAAGAATGTCACTATATAGTTTTGTTTTTTATTTGTCCCGGGTAAAAAACTAAATTCTCGTATTTTTTTGCCTATTTAAGCATTTGCCCCTTATAGGCTGAAAAAAATCTGGCAACCCTAATTATTATACACTTGACAAGATAGTGTACGGTGCATGAGCGGTGATAACCACCCACCATTAGTTGAGCCGATGCTCGTCGGCCTTTGTAAGCAATTAAAAAAAAGAAGAAAATGAAACCGCTAACTTTTAAATTTTATTGTACTCGAGTACTTAACATTTCCATTTCAAATGTAAAGAAATCCTTGAATTAATGTCTATAGTTTTACTCTATCCAAACTATCAACAATATCTGAAAATGCGTATTTGTCATCGACATCTATTCGATTTAAAAAGTCGGTAACATCACCACTGTATGTTTCGGCTGTGTCGTTAATTGACACCTTCCGTGAGCGACATGGAGACTTCAATTGAAAAGATTTCTTGCTTCGTTTCTTCGTCTTCCTGGGAGAGAGTTGTAAAGTGTCCAGTTGTAAAGACTGTGAACGAGGCGCATAATAACGTTCGAACAACATTGGCTGCTGCTGTACTCTCCCGTACATCAATTCCATTTCGTGTAGAAACTCTTCCCGTCTCATACGTTCCTCGTCACGTCTGGTCTGTAAACGCATCGCTATATCTTCCTCGTGACTGTTGACAAACATTACACAAACATTACATTTCATAGACAGAAAAGCATAAAATAGGTACTCAAAAAAAAAGGCTTAACTTCTTCGGTTGTATCGTACTGCCCGAAAGCATAAGAAATTCCTATTAAAAAAATAAAATTGGAATGGTTTTGAAATGAAAAATATCCAATATGATGGCGAATCAGCTACGTACGGAATTCTGTGTCATTAATAATTTGTCACTAACAACGGCAAAATATGTTACTGAGATTTTAAAAGAAATTTCATTTTCTACAAAACTAAATACTGATTTTAGCCTACGTTTGTAAGTGTAGGAATGCACAAATAGTGCAAAGTACTAAAATTTTTCTTTCCCACATTGTTTTTCATCATTTCTTACTTTGTTTAATTATTGTAATTCTATAGGTAGTTTGTTTTTTCGATGTTTGCAATCTTTTATTAACAAATATTATGCAAAATTCATATTAATAAACATAAATAACTGTTTCTTGGTAGGTAGGGTAATTGATATTTCCTTAAACACTTTTTTCCAGTTCCTCTGTATGACATCATAATCCATACATAAATATGCTTATAAGTTGATACAATCTACATTATTCTTGATTTCAATCTACATTTAGGTATCTTTATTGGTTAGATTTTGTAAGTTAAGTGTGCGTTGTAATTAGTATTTGAATTTTATGATGCTTGATAATTCAATTTCTGAAAAAAATAACACCAAAAAACATATTTGTTTTCAAAATTGTCTGCAATGAGTTTGTTTTAAATGTTTGGTGTGTTTATGAACTCTTAGCATCCGAGCATCAGCTGTTTTTGATGAAATATGACGTTTCATTTAGCTGTACTATTAAGATGGAGCGTAAATAATGCTAATAAAACGATTTAAAAATGTTTTTTTTTTAATCAGGATCGATTTTTTTACTGTCCCATCATCAAGGGTGTCATTAGTACTATCTATCGCCTGTCTTCGTTTTCAGAAGCGGTCTCCTAACACCCAGTATAATATAATATTTTCGTGTAAGTATAGTATTGTTATCATCATCAGCCTGCGGCAGTCCACTGCTGGACATAGGCCTCCCCCAATATACTATTGTAAAAAAGCAGAAATAAAAAACGAAAAAAAAAAAAACCTTATATAAACTAACTTATTTTTGACAAGATGCCACGCGGGCTTAGATCGTAGCTGGCGATCTCGTTGCCTCGTTTCCATTCTTCTGCGATGCTCAGCGAGGCGATTGGCCGCGTCGATTTCAAATTTCCTGCGAACTGCCTCAGCTCTCAATAATGCAGCTAGATTAGATCTCCCAGATGCATTCCCTCTCAACTCCAATGCAGAATAGGCTCTTGCAGCTGGCCCTAATGCTGTGTCTTTAGTGCTCTCCGAACTTTTACTTTCTTGATACATTTTCATAGCAATATTCTCCATCTGTAATAGCAAAATCGGAGCAGAAATACCCTTTAATTAAAAACAAGTAACAGTATTAGGTCTACGACAGTGCAAGTAATTTTATTTAAAACTACTCAAACACAGCACTCTGTGCTGGCCGATCATTGAAACGACCGCTTCACTGAGTGATCCTGTGGGCTTGTTTTTCCACAGCAGAAAATCACCGGACCTTCATACGTGGGAGTTGAACCTCACTAAAAACCTGTCGTTCACAGCCGGCGTCTGATCCCAGACCGGGCCGGAGCCTAGTGAGGGCTATTGAGACGGCGGGACAGGGTTGACACAGACCATATTACATCCATCCCGCCGTCCCGGAGACGCCGGACATCCTGTGGGCTAGGTTAAAGATATTCGTTGTTCAAGATGTTCTGAAAATGTCATAGAAATCGTTCCAGCCGTTTCGAAGTCTATAGAGAAAAATATATACACTTTTTTTATTGTCTACCTATTCTGGTAGCCCCGAGGGACTATGCCAGCTTCACCTAACGCGGCGGCGAGCTTACACGGCTCAGCCTGACTACCTTGTTAACAGTAGCCCTAGGAAGAGCAGTGCTTCGCAGAATCTAACACCGGATCAGAGTCAAGACCCATTGAAAAAATCTGGAGAGAAACTCAGCGGGCTGTGTCTAAGGGTTAATTTGCTTGCCGAGCCCTTGGTCGCATTCGACAAGTTCAACGAGAACGGTGACTGGCGCTCGGAATGCCTAAAAGCACCGATAGTGGATGGAGGATCCGGAGTGACGTGTTTTGGGCGGCGCGGCGGCGACTGTTTTTCGTTTGGTCTACAGGATCGGGTATGCAAATTTACAAAGATACACACGTTTACTTTTATATAATTTGGTATAATATATATAGGAACCTTTTTGGCTGCTCTATCTGCAGTACATAGTCGAAAAGGTTGCGGGCTGGTAGTTACGAAATCCTCTTTTAATTTTTTTCCTTTCACAGTCCTATTTTTGCTTGGACTAACACATCTTTGCCTATCTGAGGAGACCGTGGAAGGAATTCCGGGTGATGGATCTATTGGTAAATCACTATGAGCAGCTGGAGTAGAGAGGCGGCTACGATCCCTAGTGGCCATGTTGCCAGGGTATTGCGAAGTGCGTAACATTTCCTCGGCTCTAATACGTTTGTTCATAGACCTGAAAGTATTGAGCCCAATTTAATCGCAATCATCTACCCACAGATGATCAGGTTGGACATTTTTTTTTATTGCTTAGTTGGGTGGACGAGCTCACGGCCCACCTGATGGTCAGTGGTTACACATACAACGTAAATGCCGCCACCTACCTTGAGGCATGAGATCTAAGGCTCTATAGTAATGGCTGCCCCACCCTTCAAACCGAAACGCATTGCTGCTTCACGGCAGAAATAGGCGGGGCGGTGGTACTTACCCGTGCGGACTCATAATACATCCTACCACAAGTAAAAACTCTCCCCAGGACTCCCTCCAGGATCACCATACTGATCATTCCTGCGCTGTCCGTATGTAGCGGGTTTCTACCAATTTCAACAGGTCGATCCAACTCCTGGAAGGCCACCTGCTCAATTTGTACTGCGAGATTACCTTCTGAAAACTTTTTGGGCCCAGCGACTATCAGTTTAACGTGCAATGCGCCTAGCCCACTGCGTAGCTTCGCAATACTTGCCACTGGATTATGTCAATTATCATTTACAGCCATTATCACAACACAATTGAGAAAACGACTTCATAATAATTCAAGATGAAATTCACCTGGTGGTATCCGCTTTCTGATGTCTATGAGCTGTAAGCCCATCTGCTTATCTAAAGTGAAAGAAGTACACCTTTTATAATAATAAAAAATACATTATCAACAATTTATCTCACCTAAAATACTCGTCTTCTTTCATATTATTATAGAAATAGTTAGAAAATAAATTCTTAGGAATGGGTTTTGCCCTAAACCGTTTCTTTTTTTTTCTTTTAGGCATAACGAGCGCTGCCTTCTCACAAATACCTGTTATGCCTTTTTCCTCTCTTTTTGTAAAACTAAAAGGCTTCATTTGTGCCCTTAACTCGGCTTCACTGTTTATTTTCGTGATGGCTCTTCTACAAAGTGTGTTAATGTTACTAATAGGCTACTTATTATATTCCAATAAGCTAGAACATACCTACAAATTAATATAGTTATTATGCACTAAATAAATTATAAAATTATGTGAAGATTTTTAGCCTTTTTTTTATTATTGCATAGATGGGTGGACAAGCTCACAACCCACCTGGTGTTAAGTGGTTACCGGAACACATAGACATCTACAACATAAATGCCGCCACCCATCTTGAAATACAAGTTCTAAGGTCTCGGTATAGTTACAGCGGCTGCCGCGCCCTTCAAACCGAAACGCATAACTGCTTCACGGCAGAAATAGGCAGGGTGGTGGTACCTAGCCGTACGGACTCGTAAGAGGTCCTACCACCAGTGACTAAGACGTGAAGATATAGAGCAAGAATATTGTTTCTAGTAAATCGTGATATTTCTAAAAAAATATAACAACCGATAAAGTGCTTTAATATAAACTTATTTATGTGCGTTTTAGGATCAGCAAATAAAATTAACTATTGATTTCGCAAATAAATGTAGTGAGAAGCCTACAGGTGTGCGCGATCATAGTGAACCTCATGGCTTGATCCTCGAGTATTTTGTCGTAGAGTGGAATGCGTGACTCGATCGGTACGGGTTTCGCTTTGAACTTTTTCTTTTCGCATTTCTGATTTAGCATATCTTCTGAAAATGATTTTCTTAGACTCCGCAGCTCATTCACAATTCGTTCTTCGTCGTCCCTAAACAAAAAGCAATGAAAAATGAATGTCTTCGTTTTTTTTTTTTTTGATCGGCANTCCTCGAGTATTTTGTCGTAGAGTGGAATGCGTGACTCGATCGGTACGGGTTTCGCTTTGAACTTTTTCTTTTCGCATTTCTGATTTAGCATATCTTCTGAAAATGATTTTCTTAGACTCCGCAGCTCATTCACAATTCGTTCTTCGTCGTCCCTAAACAAAAAGCAATGAAAAATGAATGTCTTCGTTTTTTTTTTTTTTCGGATCGGCATTGAAGAAGCTACTAATATTGCATGACATTACGAGAAAAAAATGTATACATCAGCGAAAAGGAGCGATAGGTATAGACAAATAAACATCTATAGAGGCCTTTTATTTGTCCACTTCACGATACTGGGTTTTAGTGTAAGATGAATAGCTGTGTAATGAAAAGTATCTAAACATCCTCCCAGACGTATCAAGATATGATTTTTGATATTCATTATGGTGATTAAGTATCTTAATATTAACACGATGCTCCTCAAAAATAATTCTCTCAGCCAGATTCAGTATTGGGTAAAACTAAATCCACAAAAACGTAGCTGGAAAGTATAATTTCCGAATTCATAAATGTTGATGACTAGCCGCCGTGTCGCCTAGACTTCTGATCTCTGAAAGTAAGGTATTTAGACCATGATAATTTGGAGTCCTTAAAACATTCCATAAGATTGGCAAGGCGAATCTTTCGGTACCTACCTAATTGACCACAAAAATAGGTAAGCATTGTGTTACAAGTTAAGAGGCCAGTGAAGACTATTTTGCATGAGCTTTTTTTTTTTTTAATCTAGCTATTTAATAGACGCACACAGTAATTATGAATGTTTTATGTGAAGAAAACGATTTTTCTTTGTAATAATATCTACGTATGGCAAGAATAGTTTTATCTCCGGTAATAGTTTTTTTGGGTTCCTTTTTAGCTTTAAAAATATTTACTCCTGGAATTTTATACTTCACATACATACCTTTCAGTCATTTTAAATGGCTTAGGGACTGTAATGCTTTTCCGCTTTCTTAAAGGAGATGTAACTCTTTTGCTTCTCAACGGACTAGAAGGCATGCTTTGGGCTTTAAATTCGTTTGGATCATCAATATCCACTTTGGCTACATTATACTTCTTTTTATCAAAATACTGTTCGAATTTTTCATCAATTTCGTCTTTCTTCTCAAGATCGGCAACGTTCCAAGATATAGAACACGCAGAATAATTTCTTTTCGGTTGTTCTTTGTTATGATCAGCCTGCGAATTTCTTAAGTCATCTCTAAATGTTGTTTTTGATGCATCATTCATAATTGTTGCTTTTTTGCAAGATCGTTGTATATTTTCATTGTTTTGTTTTACTGATTTTTTAGATGGCTTGGGTGAAGGATTTTCGAATTTAATATTTTCATTCCTTTTGTTATCATTACAATATTTTCTCCCAGCAATGTCGTCATATTTTGATTTTGAGCAGCATTTTCTATTCAACACGTTATTATTTCTCACGCCGTTACTGGTGCAATCGTCGATGTGTTCCATTGCCAAATCCAACATTATTTTCTTTTTTTCACGTAAAGATTTTAAAGTCAGGTAGAATTCTTCGGTAGGTAAATGGTTGATGTCTTTGTAGTCTGGTATATTACGATAAAATTCTTTCAATTTAATAGCATCCAAATCAGCGGCAGCTAAAGAACAACTCGACATAGAATCAATCGAACATTGTTCGGTTAAACTACCCGTTCGTTCGTATTCAGTTTTTGGCATTTTACTAACAGGATCTACAGGCACTCTTAGACATGAATTGGTAAAAACACTATGGTAATGTGTCATTACTAAACTGAATACACTACATTTTTAAGCGCTTTCACATAAGTAAGATGCTTTGTTGTTTGTTGTATGAAAATTATTCTTGAAAACTCCATAGCAACGGATTTGCATACCAAATTCGTTCTCATGTACCTCCTGTTCAATACGAAGCTTAGGGCACTTTTCTTGACGCCTCACCAGCTTAGTTTTTATTCTGAAGACTTAACTTTTATCACATTTTAAACATTCGTTGTTGAATATTTCAGACATACAGATAGCTTATATTATAAAATCTTATAAATTAAACTTATAATATTAAGTAAATAAAAATAAACTTAATTTTTATAATTGATTTTTTAACAATTAAATTTGTTATTTTATGGGTTTGATTCCGTTCGGCCTAGGATAAAAGACTAGATGCTATAGCATGACACCTTTGCCTTTCCAGTTGGAAAAGTAAAACTACTACTGTCAAATTTTCAAAATGTGCCCATGAAATGTCACAACATTAAATTTACCAAAACGAAACCAGCTGATTTGATTTGAACCTCAATAATCTAAAAAAAGCTACACACATAGAGTGAAAAAGTTCTACTTATTTTCCCACACTACTATTCTCTGCATCCATTAAGTTAAACCATTACTTACATAATCCATAAACTAAAATGTTGTTAACCAGGAATATTTACCAAATATTTCGAACACATAGAATTATATCAAAGAATTTTAATTATAACCTACGACCCTTGAGTAGTATCTCAGACGCCAAATATAAAGGAAATTATGATATCATAATCGCTGGAGGTGGAATGGTTGGCTGCACCTTGGCTTGTGCCTTAGGTAAGGTACTCATGCTTACGGTAAATAGAACATACAACAGTATCTTTTTAGCAAAAATATTTGATTACAGCTAAAAACTCACTATTTTCCACATTCAAAATATTACTATTGGAAAGCAGCCCTTACAAGCAATTTGAACTGAGAAAAGAATACAGCAACAGAGTTGTGGCACTTAGTCAAAATACCAAATCATTAATGTCATCTTTGAATGTTTGGAAACATATTGAGGATATGAGACTGCAACCTGTGAAACATATGCAAGTATGAGATGTATTTTCAATTTATTTTAATGAAAGTTTCATGACAATTCAAATTCGGTGGTAGGTTTGATTATGATAACTAATGTATTTGGTTAATTATTAATTACCAGCGAGGTTGTAAGCATGCCAATTAACCAATAAAAAGACAACTGATGCTGGCTCACAAAGAGTGTAGATATTAGTAATTGTCATAGTGCATATACTAAGCCTGCAAAGATACTTTTCACCATCATGTCTTTTCTGCAGCAATGCTTTTAAACATTGCAGTTTTAAGTCCAGAACTGTGATTAAACCATACAATCGATACTTAGACCACATGTCACAAGGTAGGTACCTAATGAGTTTGTTTACTATGCAAAAAAATAAACATGAAAAAGCAATAATCTCATAAAGCTATAATATTGTTTTATATGTTCTGTCTTTATATTATTATGTTCTACTGGGAAATAGAATGTATCCATTAACATTGATGATTAATTTTATGAGATAAACAATGACATTAATTCAATTATCTCATAAAGAATATTTTTAATTTTTAGGTCTGGGATGCTTGTTCAGATGCTTTAATATCATTCAACAGTGCCGACAACTACAATGATGATGTTGCCTACATTGTCGAAAATGATGTATTGCTGCATGCTGTCAATACAGAACTAAATAATACAGACAATAAAAACTTTAATATTGTCTATGAAGCAAAGATTGCAGATTATACACTGCCAAATTCTGAAGAAGTAAATCCAAAGAGTTTAGTTAAAATGAATAATGGTGACACATATTCATGCCAACTGCTGGTATGTATCATTTTATTTTTACATAATGCCTTATTCATATTCATCATCATATGGCTTATTTTTGCCTTAAAAATGAAATTTAGATCTGAGGATTAATAAAAATTAATATTTGATAGATTGATTAGTATGTCGGATTAGACTTAATTACTCAACTTCAGAAATAATACTAGAGTGCCATAACATTATACCACAAATAGATGTTTTCATCTTGGATCTGTAAAAGAGATCCTATGTGATTGCTCCACTGAAATCAGCATGTATAATACAAAACAAACATGTATATAATATCATACGTTTATTAATTTTCAACAGCATTATTGAATGAAACATTTTATGGCAGCTGTCCGTTCAGTTTGCTTTCGATTTGATTTAATCTTGCTTCTGTACCTTCAAGTAATTTATTAACTTTCTTTGTTAGTTCAAGAAGTTGGCTTTTTATATCAACCATGCATATTTCCTGTATAGCGTTGATCGTCAATGAAGGGGGTCTGTTCCTGCTGTCAGTATTCGATCCTGAAGTAGGTCGCTTCCTTCTTTCCACCTGTTGACTGTCAAATGAGAATCTGTCATATAAATTGCTTTTTCGTTTAACGATTTCTGGTTTTGATATTGTTTCCTCTTCCGGGCATCTCCTTATTCTAAATTCGTAATTGTTATTTTTTCGTACACTTCTTTTCGTATTCTTTCGACTTGCCACCATCTTGTAGATAGCTGATATGAATTCCTTCGGTATCTAAAAATTTAGACACAGAATAAAATTTCAAAATCTGATGGAAGTTATCGAATGAGGAGTCGCTCGGGATACGAGTATTGAATGATGTGAATGTACCGGAACTTAAATTCTAGGGACGGATACAATTTATTTCCAATTCGCCGCATTTACTAATTCCCATACTAACTGATAAATTGTTGATACATTTCTCTAGGTGGGTTTTTTTTATTCCTCTTGCAGGCAAACGAGCATACGGCCGACCTGATGGTGAGTGGTTACCGTCGCCCATGGACGTCATCAATGCCAGGGGCAGAGCCAACCTGCTGCCTAGCGTTAAATACTCTCCACAAGCCTCGTTTGAAGAAGGACATATCATAGCGTTCGGGAAACCACTTAGAGGGGAGCTCACTCCAAAGCCGAATGGTACGTGGCAAAGAAAAAACGAAAAGGTGTTCCGAAAACTCGCTCACCCATCTAGAGTACCTAAGTCTTCTCACCTACGTTTTAAAAATTAATATGATTGGTATATTCGTTCTTCACACCATAATTTAGATTCTAAAACGTATTCAAATTATGTAAACATAAATTACATTGGCAACACCTGATGATTTCGTTGCGTGTATCAGACACTATTAAAAACTAACGCATTTTAAAATAAATATTTTCATTATCGTCAATTGTTAGATGTCTGTCGTCAAACGAGATTTGAAGAAGGGCCTAAGAGGCTAGGAGCTCTTTTATATCTTAATACCGATGCACATAAAGAACGTTGCGTGAAACGTGTTAGATACACGGCCCCTAAGATCGGACCCTAAGATCATTTGGCAGTCAATAATCTATATATATAAAAATGAATTGCTGTTTGTTAGTCTCGCTAAAACTCGAGAACGGCCGAACCGATTTGGCTAATTTTGGTCTATAATTATTTGTGGAAGTCCAGAGAAGGTTTAAAAGGTAGATAAATATGAAAATGCTCGGAATTAAATAAAAATAATTTTGTTTTTCCTTTGATGTGTCCCCCGTCGGACGGATTCCTTTTGTTTGTTTTAAGTTTATTTTATACAAAAGTTTAGGTCTTTTATTTATCGAGGCACTACGAAGTCTGCCGGGTCAGCTAGTGATTAAATATATTTAATTTAATCCAAATAAAAATTGTGTCACAAAATTAAAAGCACTGTTATGCGAAAACCTACTCTATTCTCTCTAGGATCGTTCGGTCTAATATTAATTGTGCGCATGTGCGTCGCCGTCAGTAATGCTCCCCAACGTAAAACAGTCAGCAACTGCTGAGGCGCACATGATAACAGTGAGCTGAACAGCATTCCCTCGAGATGAGCTATCAATTGTGTTTGACGCACCAACCGATCCAATCCAGCACCCTCTTGTAACGCCTGCAAAGTAAAACTATATTATAAACATTTATATTATAATGTTAATTTTTTTTCGGTTCCCGCGAGTGGTAAACGTTATTTAAAATACTTTTAGGGTTTAATGCCCCGAGTTTTATTCTTCTTCTTTTTCTACACCTTATCCCACTAGGTGGGGTCGGCACAGCTAATTTTTCTCTTCCATTTTCTTCTATCAGCCGTCATCTCACCACTGACTCCTCTCTCTCTCATACGTCATTCACACACTCTATCCATGTCTTCTTCGGTCGACCTCTTCCCCCTCTACCTTGCACTTCCATTTCCATGCATCTCCTAGTTACATGCATCTTCTCTCTACACATCACATGCCCATACCACGCTAACCGTTTATTGTCATGATAGTATCTCCGATGTTACGAATAATTTATACAATCTTCGTGGCATGGCCAACTTCTATCAGAGTACGCAGTATATCGTCCAGTACGACTTGGAAATAGAAATCTACGGGTATTCTGCCCACTGAGTTTCTCGCCGGATCCTCTCAGTGGGTCGCGATCCCGATCCTGTGGTAGATTCTGCGAAGCACTGCTCTTGCTAGGGCTAGTGTTAGCAAATTCTCTCAAATTGAGCCCGTGAGCTCACCTACTCGTCCGGACATAGCTGGAATAGTCTCATAGGCTACTGGTGAATAAGTATGGGAGAAAAAAGGTTATATTTTGTGAATATACAGTTATAATTCGTCTCTATTGCCTTGTCTTAAGCTCAAAGTAAGAGCAAGTTAGATACAGTGAGTACCAGAGATCATTATTATTTTCTTGATATTATAAATTTAATTATGTCCGGAAACAATTACTTATTAAGCCTTAATAACATACCTGGATATCACTAACAGCCAAACCAACTAGTAGATTTGTCAATATAACGGTAACAAGTAGTACAAATATCAGGAACATAATGTGTGCCGTCAGAGGATAGTAAATCTCAGAATTTGTGCAGTTGTTGTAGAATATATCCTCGTATTCAAGCTCTCCTGACATCATCATGACCGTTTTGACTAAACCAGCCGGTAAATGGAATGCGGGGTAGTTGCTGAACAGCACGCTAAAAGCTAGACCAAAAGCAATGAGGAGACAACTGTACGCCAGGAGGAATGTGGCAAAATTAACCGTAACTGAAATAAATAAAAACACATAAGACTCTTATTGGTATAGACATACGTTCGAAATTGCCTATTCACTAGATTTGTACCTGTAGTAAACATCTGGACGTAAAGACCGAAAGTAGGGAACCTTCCGATGATCATCATCAGTTCCAGCCAACAGAAAAATATGGTAATTGCAGCCACGTCGTGCTGCCAGTTCGTTGTGTTTGTTCTTAAAACCCCATTGTCTACGTCCCAGTACGGTATCTATTTAAGAAAAAGCAATATTAAAAACGCATATTTTCATAACACCAAATTAACTGTTATTGTAATATGTATATCCGTCTTACCGTACACAAAAACACTCCTATGATAATTAGCCATTGCAACCAGTTTTCCCACTGCCGGATATAAGCTGACCAATCTTGACATGCTTGAAATATTTCTTTGGCCAAAAAACATAGGTTCAAGATAAGTATCAAATATTGAACTGGGCGAAGATAAGAAGGCACGTTACACGTAGCGTTTTCACATAGGAATATTTCTGGAAAAATGAAGAAAACTGAAGAAAATGAAGATTAACAGCATAAATCAAATCAATAAAAAATTATTCAACATAAAGGAAAGTACACACTTGTTGAACGTCAAAAGGAACTACCGCCAATTCACAAAAACTAGCCTCCGTCCTGAGAAGAACTGGCAAGAACCTCAGCGGGCATGTCTTTTAGCGGCCTCACATAGAATATGTAAGGCGAATATTTGGCAGAACCGAGATGAAAACTTTATTTCCCTATAAAATCACACGCCGCTTCCCTGAATGCCATAACTAAAGGTTACATAATCAATTGCCAAGAGCAAAGACTTTTAACTTTGAACACATGCGAGATGAAGAACTAGATTTGTATACCAAATATCTTTCACATGAGCTGCGACTGGGAATCAAACTAAGACGCAGCTGATCAAAGACCAGCAAAACAACAAGGCGATCAGATAGGCTATGATAATTCTAGAAAATAAACAATTAAAACTTAAATTCGCGACAGTGAGGCGACTCATATTCTTATTATTATTAATAAAAGATTTAGACACGTAAACTCTAAACATTTGAATCCAAAACTAATTAAAATAATTCGTACTTACGCAGAATATAAAGACTGTATAAAGTTATGAATATAGCGTGATAAATAAAGCTTAATACAAAAAACTTTCTGATTCTGCGCCATTTCAAAAACAGAAACGTTTCAGCCACCGGATGTTTTAATACGTCTTTATGTCCAACCTGAAATTAAAATTTAACAATTTAATTTCAGCAGCATAATAAATTATATTTGATATCAAAGAATAAGTATTTGATGCCGTCATCTCGTTTTTACCATCGCAGCGCCCGCCACCGGAGTAGAGCTCATCCATACTACCTGGAGCCACTGCGGTAATTCACAGTGCGATTCCAGAGGTCTTTCTTGCCACGTACCATCCGGCTATGGAATGAGCTCCCTCCACGGTGTATCCCGAGCGCTATGACATGTCCTTCTTCAAACGAGGCTTGTGAGAGTATTAAGCGGTAGGCAGCGGCTTGGTTCTGCCCCTGGCATTGCTTAAGTCCATGGGCGACGGTAACCACTCACCATCAGGTGGGCCGTGTGCTCATCTGCCTACAAGGACAATAAAAAAAATACCTCAACAAATGCAAGCAATAGTTCGGCTTCTCCTCTCGTTAGACACGGCACGAGGGGTCTGAAGTCAATGGTGAGCTCGCAGTCCACGTCTCCGAGCTCATGCTCGCTCACGTGTACAGCGTCGTCGAACTTGCACAAATAACGAGGAATAACATCGGGCACTCTTCGTACGATGAAAGAAAGTGCTGAAACGCCTCCGTTTGTTCGAAGTGTTAAGTCGCCCCCGTAATCTGAAATAAACGGCATCCAACAGAATCACTCATACTAAACAAACGCAAATAGACTAGGACAGATCACTGCAACACCGCTTCCCGTGTAAGAGGCATGAAGACTCTGTATATAATGGAATTGTATCAAACAAAAAAAAAACATATTATTAAAAATACGATTCCGTTTGGCTGTATGGCCATAAAGCTAAATTGATAATACAATAGGTAGCTTAGAAAAAACAAATACTTTTTCACAACGTCCTACAGTGCATTTAGAATCATCCAAATTTTATTTGCAAGGCATCAGAGGCAACTGTAGTCATGCGACTATGCTACTGTGCGATTCTCGGGCTAATAGCAATGCGAATCGTTCATCATTCTTTTGGAATCGGAATTCTTTGGAAATACCCATTTGCTTACCATGACGAAGGACCCTTGTATCAAATACGCTTATGGCGGGATTGATGATACAAACTCCAAATCGCGATTAGCAAGAAATCGAATTTCTTGTCATTTATTAGTGTCGGAAGCGAAGAAGCCATTTTGGGTAAAATAAATCAGTTGATATTAGTATAACATACAAGTAGGAGTAGTTAACTCGAACGTAATTGTTACAACCCTTCTATTTATAGTGGAATCACATATTCCAATTGATTTGAAGGTGGTCTTTATACCACGTGATGTTACCAGACTGGATATTCTTGACTTCAAGCAACCGCTCAACATCAAGAAACCCGCCAAGCTCTCTGCCCAGATACGTTAATATAAAAAAGCGTTATATTTCAGTAAATATGAAATTATTCTTACCTAACAGCAATAGAACGCAAGCCGAGAATTCATTCAGTGCAGCAATGTGCAATGGTGTGTAGCCGAAATTGTCAGAAGCGTTAGGATCGGCCCCTGCAGAGAGAAGTAAACGGGCAATGTCGCAAGCCCGAGCTCCTCTAACGATTGCGCCGTGTAAAGGAGTTCTGCCGTCTGCGTCCTTGGCACGGACATCGGCACATCTGTCCACAAGCATCTCTACCACTTCCAGTGACTGCGCTAAAGTAGCTGCGTACATAAAAGTAAAATTTCTCGGATAACAAAGCTGCTTCGAAATATTAACACGTTGACTGCTATGTAGGTCATTGGTGCCCTACGCGACGCACTGAAGTAATTATGTCGATTTCTCTCTACGTTCTTCTTGTTAAGGGGCCGCAATATCTAGCAGACTCTGACGAAGACGAATCCAAAGATACTGAGAATTAATCTATTTCTAAGAGACCTAAAAGACTATAAAATATACATTAACAAACAAAAGAAGGCAAAGTTAGGCAATCGAGGCGCTTAGTATAAAAAATCTATGTAATTACTTCAGTGCGTCGCGTAGGGCACCGGTGACCTACATGACAGTGTAAGTGTTAATTTTTTTAATGCAATAAAAATTGCCTGTATGGGTGTACGAGCTCACAGCCCATCTGATGTTAAGTGGTTACTGGAATCCATAGACATCTACAACGTAAATGCGCCAGCCACCTTGAGATATCAGTTCTAAGGTCTCAGTATAGTTACAACGATTGCCCCACCCTTCAAACCGAAACGCATTACTGCTTCACGGCAGAAATGGGCAGGGCGGTGGTACCTACCCGTGCGGACTCACAAGACGTCCTGCCACAAGTAAAAATAATTGAAATAATTTTATGATTTACCGAGATGAAGGGGTGTTTGTCCCCGGAAATTGGGCCAGTCTATGTGTGCGCCGTGATCGAGTAACAAACGCGCGCATTCTGCGTGACCGTCCTCGGCGGCTAGATGCAGTGCCGTGGCCTTCCCCGGGCCCATAGCCGCTCGGACATCAGCACCGGCATTCAACAACAATTTAGTGCACGAAGCCGACCCCAACGATGCCGCTACGTGCAAAGGTGTTTCCGTAAATACCTACAAAAAAAATTAACAATCGTCCAGTTAGCTGTACTAGAGGTCCCGCAGTAGTCGAAATTCGACTATAATTAATTGGAAGTTTGTACACTATTATGATTGTATTTTATACGTCTATAATCACAAATTTCGCCAAGGCTACTCTATGAAAAAATATTAATAAAGACAAACAATATTTAATCTATTCCCAATTTGACCACAGACGTCCAGAACAAAAGTTTGACAATAAATAGTATACATGCGTGTGTGCGTCAACTACACGGTATGTGGTGTGTGTAATATTTTCTTTATTGATTTATTGTATCTTTTATGCATTATTTAAAAAAAATATTAGCATTGTGCACTTCTTCTCTATATTCTCTATAAGTGTGGAAAATTTCATACTCCTCCGTCCGCGCAATTTTCGTAAAAAGGGATACAAAGTTTTTGCTTCACGTATTAATATATAGATACTTTCCATTAATGCGCAAAATGGTGATTTGTTTACACTTATGACTTAGTATCTGGTTTGTGTTTGAAATTAATTTAGACAGCCCACCTGTGGCGTGTCGGGGCACGCACCCGCTTCTAATAATTCCTTCACAACTTCCGGTGCATCGCTGAGGACGGCGTAATGTAACGGAGACCTGTCACTTAAACCGGCATTTACGTCAGCACCATGAGCTATCAACACCTGGAAAAAATAAACATAAATATTGACATATATATTAACGGGGTCAACTTTCATCTTTGGTATCGTCCTGTTTACCTTTACGCAAGCTAAACTTTTGGCGCTGGCTGCGCAATGGAGAGGCGTCGCTTTTGTTTCTGTAGACGAGTCCCATGTATTCGGGTGCGCTCCGTGGTCGAGTAGAAGCTTCACGCATTCTTCGCTTCCAACTAAACAACTTAAATGTAAACATGTCCTGAAAATTGTTTTGAAAATCAATACCTATATATGTATTTCAAAAAAGTGTAGTATATAAAACGCAACTTGCAGTAATGTCGTATACTACAGACCTTCCGGCATCGTCTAGTTCATCGGGATCAACACCCATTTTTAGCAATTTAAAAAGCAGAATACTCTTTCCGAGCCAACAGGCCCAAAGGATGGCTGTTCGTAGGCCAAATCCGCCTTCAGCCTCGGAGGCAAACTGTATTGTTTCATCGTAATTCCCATTACCTATAAGTACTGATATTTCTTCTGAATACGGCAGTAGCCGTAAAGTGTACTGTATCTCGTCTGAGGATAAAAAATCAGAAATGAATCTCATTAATTCGTAATTTTATAACAAAAGTACACTTACTGCTATTTACTGAGTAAAAATTAACGTACTTAATTCATTCAAATTCTTGATTAATTTATCGACATGGCTCACTAAACATGTCTGCAAATCACTATTTTAGTTCAGTACATATTTACTCCTTGACGTAAGCCTCAAATTCACTAAAATGAAGGTCTGTTGTGACTATTTTTGTTTCTAAATCACCATGCCAAATATTTAGAACAATACATTGTATTAATTCAAAAATGTACCTACCCAGTTCCCATATATCTTTAGAAGGTTTGACCCTCAGACGTTCAGCGAGATCAGCGCCGTGTGCTGACTCGTCGCTAGATATGTATCCTCCTTCGACATCATCCTCTGCATCCTCCTGCAGTTGACTCATGCCGCCACACCATCGCGCGCTACCTTCCTGGCACACCTGTCCGCAATCAATTATCCCATTGTTATTAGATAACTCACTTCCTACCACGAATACACGAAATATATTTTTAGTAAAATATAAACAAACACAAAAAAACCTAACGTTAAACATTTGTACTCGTTTATAAATAAGAAAATGTAATAAAATGATACGGCGGTAACATTTTATTATTTCCACACCTTTTTATTCTTGTCATTTTTGTTGGAGCAATGAGACGGCGATATATTACGGGAACGTTGTGCGTGAGTGCGTATCATGGCGCCATCCCGCGCTTTACTGAAATCTGAAAGCTCTCGGTACAATCCACTCGGATCCGTGACATCCCCCGCCGATACACCTAATCATAATTTCGGATCACGAACAGTTTGATGGGGCCGTAAAAGTTTTATAGCCGGTTACGATAATCACTTACAAGTCGTTTAAAATTCATTAAACAAACTCATAATATTGATAATCGCATGAACTGACCAATTATAAATTTATTAATTCGTTGTTGACGTGAAAAAAATCTATTTAAAGCACTTGATAGTGTCGCGTTTCCGTCAGACCGTTCTCCTACGCGAATAGTTACAGAAGTCTGGTTTTATTAAACCATTGACACGTTTAGAAACTCACCAAAATGTACGTTAGCTAACGTGGCCCGTAATAAATTATGGAACTATAAATTATTATGTTTCTTTTAACTAGGCCAAAACAGTATACGTGTCAACAAATTCTCTAATAGAAAAAATGGATTAGCACTTTTATCCTGCCAAAAATAAATTTAATATGAGAGAGTCCTTGAGAAACATACACAAAATGTACTATACTAAATTAATGCTGCAGTAAAGTGGTCAAAACGTTCTGTTCTGTGAAACAACAATGCAAACAAACGAATCAAAATTCCAATAATAGAATTTAATAACAACGTCTTGTGGCATGCTGGGATTGTTTAGAAAATCAACTATGTGTACTACAATAGTTCAAGATTTCAGATTTTGATGAAATGAAACCGATCGCGAGTTTGAAACGAAATATCTATCCTTCCGTGAATTAATTCTTGCTTTAAACGGTATTTGCAAAATTGATTACAATATTACTGGTGGTAGAACCTCTTAGGAGTCCGCACGGGTAGGCACCCTGCCTATTTCTGCCTTGAAGCAGTAATGCGTTTCGGTTTGAAGGGTGTGGCAGCCGTTGTAACTATACTGAGACCTTAGAACTTATATCTCAAGGTAGGTGGCACATTTACGTTGAAGATGTCCATGGGCTCCAGTAACCACTTAACACCAGGTGGGCTGTGAGCTCGTCCATCCATCTAAGCAATAAAAAAATTAAAAAAAACCCCATCTGTTTTAAGTTTGAACTATGATGAATGGCTAGTTTAGATTTGGGGTTTCGTTCTATTTTAGACTTGTTTAGACACCTGTCTATTCGATGGGCCTTGTAAGCTTTTTCTTATTCGAAGATACGTAGTTGGAAAAAAAGTTTTCGTCGAAATAATATGTTTGCAATAATTTGGTACACGCAAACTAAGTGACCCGAATTCTTCGGTGCTCTCAATAATTGCGGTCGAGTGTGACCGGATATTATCAAAATATCGAATACCACGTATTTCTTCGAAGCTTATAATGTAAGCTGCGCAGTGATGCAACCAATTTACAAATTAATTTATCATCTCTAAGGATTTGATAGTTGCTCGTTATTGAGAATTTTGATGGGCTTTGAAGTTTTAAATAATTATAAGAACTATGTGTATAAGTATAATCCTTATTATTAATCACCAGATTAAACAAAAAATATATATTTACCGAATTAGCAATATAAAGAAAAAAAATATTGTTCACAATATCATCGACATATATTATTTGAACGGTATGATTCTAGTTTAAATATGAATTGAATTTATTAATTTTGAAAGAACAAACGCCTATTAAGGTATTAAGTAGACCGTAACTGTATAAATAAATTTTATCGGAACTTATGTTTTATTTAACAGTCTCATATTTCAGTCAGATTAAAATTTATGAACTCACCACGCGCTTGTACCCACGTTTTTTGTAGGCCACTATACACGTTTAGTACATTAATTAGGGCTCAGTAGTCTAGCTCTGCACCACTACACGGATCATACTGAAACATTGAACGCAAGTAATACGCGCGGGCCCAATAATTATTCGACAACTATAATAACATCTGGTCGGTGTGAATAGTTCAATGGAAAAGCTAAACACGCTGCGTCTCACAAAGACTGGTGAAAATCACGTAGTTGGCGTACTGCACCGATTAATGGTTTATTGATAAAAATAGCAGTGAACTAGAGTATAACGGACGTGTTCTTTCATTAATATTAATTAATTAATGAAAATATGAATTACTAGCGGCCCGCTCCGGCTCCGCTCGGATCTTTAACAAAAATATCAACGACGTTGTTTTATTTAAAAAAAAATAAAAGAATTATTGCGGCATAACTATAATAGTTAGACATATGCTGTCGCGACACTTTTTGTAAACAATAATGTGTTCTACAAAATCGTAGTACATTATTTTATTCTATCCTCAATAGTTTTCGCAGGGCACGCGATGTAAAGAATATTTTAGGTAATTTTTTTACACCTTGGGTTACATTATTGGATTTTCAGTAAGGATCCCTAAATTTTTTCAAAAAAGATTTCACTCGGGAATAGTGTAGCTTCCAAACAGTGAAAGAATTTTTCAAATCGGGTCAGTAGTTTTCGTATTCAATACAAACAAACAAACAAATCTTTCCTCTTTATAATATTAGTATAGAAGTATAGATAAACTAAATATGACTGGACTGGCTACCGTTGCAGACTTAGAAATAGCAGAGCGAAAATGGGGTGTTATTAAGGATAACGTCTCCAAACCTCAATGTGTGGTCAGCATCGCGGCAAAAACTGGCCTATGCGAGCTTACCATACACTCTACCAACATTACATAACCTATGTTCCTCCCGATACATTAACGGTGCTTTTAGGTACCTCAAGCACCGGTCACCGTCATAAATTAAATTAACCCACAGACACAACCCACTGAGTTTCTCGCCGGCTCTTCTCAGTGGGTCGCGTTTCCGATCCGGTGGTAAATTCTGCGAAGCACTGCTCTTGTTAGGGCCAGTGCTAGCAACAGCTCCGGTTTGAGCCCCAAGAGCTCACCTACACGCTAGGGTAAAGCTGAATTAGCCTCTAGATAAAAAAAAAACAAAAAAGAAAAAAAAAACAACCGAAATCATACGTATCATTAATATTTCTATCAAAATGCATCTTCCAGATTGGCGCCGACGGAGCTAACTCGGCGGTACGACGCGCTATGGGTGTGCAATACTTGTCTTGGAACTACGACCAAATGGGCGTGGTGGCCACCTTGTACTTAGCTGAGGTAATTGTTCTCAAACAATCCTGATAAGCTTTGTAAACATTCAGTCCAAACGGATATTATTAGCGGGCCACTGTATCATATTTTTAATGTCTAAAAATAAAACGTGCGCATTTTAAAATCCATTACTCTGAAATGTGATTGTTGTTTATTACATTTAATGAAACAAAGAGCATCTTATCGGAAATAAAACAATTTTCTCTGAGCTCTATAAGTTTACAACAGATGGCGGTGTAACGAGGCTAATCGTCATGATGTAATAGTGTTCGGGTTGAGGAAAATTCTAATAGATGGCGCTGTATTCAAAATCTAAATATTTCATTTATCCTACAATTAATTGTAATTTTTTTTTTTTTTTTTTTTTCCTACCTAAGCTGATAGCCCTAGCGGCTATTTCAGCGTAGCCTTAACTTTAGTAGGTGAGCTCACGGGGCTCAAACCTGACGATGTTGCTAACACGAACCCTAGCAAGAGTCGTGCTTCGCAGAATCTACCACCGGATCGGAAACGCGACCCACTGAGAAGATCCGGCGAGAAACTCAGTGGGCTGTGTCTGAGAGTTAATTTACTCGTCGAGCCCTTCGTCGCAAGCGACGGGTTCGACGAGAACGGTGACCGGTGCTTGAAGTACCTAAAAGCACCGTTAGTGGATCAGGAGGATCCGAGATGACGTGTTTAGGGCGACGTCGACTGCTTTCCATTCTGTCCGCAGGATCGGGAATGTAGTTACCGGCGGCCACGATGAGAGGGTTCTCGTGTCGTGCCGCTTTATCGAAGTGGCGCATGGACGCCGACTGAAGATACTTACTGATGGACTCTAAGTCCAGGTCGTCATGGAGGTCGACGTTCCTGACGAACCACGGGGCTCCGACGGCTATCCTGCAAAAACGGGATTGAATAATTTGAAAGGATTTTAAGTGTATGCGGGCCGCGTGAGCGAACACTACACTTGCATAGGTCATGACGGGGCGTATGCAAGTTTTGTAGAGTGTCACCTTATTTCTAAGGGACATTTTACTTCGCCTACATATCATCGGGTAGATAATTGTTATAATACTTAACATTAAATGATTAATGTTTGTTCTCTATACGTTCTTGAAATTTTCTGTCATGTTCCCATCAACGTGCAATAGATGTCGCGTGAATAGTTTCAAGAAATCAATCTTTTTCATATAATTAACCATAGTCACCACAAAACGTGGCCGAGTTTATTAATGTAGGCACTATAAGGATACATACTGGTGGTAGGACCTCTCGAGTCCGCGCCGGTAGGTACCACCACCTTACTTTTTTCTGCGTTTCGGTTTGAAGGGTGGGGCAGCCGTTGTAACTAGACAGATCATGGAACTTATATCTCAAAGTGGGTGGCGCATTTACGTTGTAAATATCTATGGGCTCCAGTAACCACTTAACACCAGATGGGCTGTGAGCTCGTCCACCCATTTAAGCAATAAAAAATAAAAAAAACTTATGTTCCACCACCCTGCCTATCTCTGCCACGAAGCAGTCATACGTTCTAGTTTGAATGTTGGGACGATCACTATAATATAATATGCATTAAATATGAGACTTTGAAATCCTGACTCAAGCCGGGTAATGGAATTCACGTTACGTGATATTTACTGGCTTTGATAACTAAATAACAAACAAATAGACATCGACCTCTTTCATCGATCTATGAAATAAAAACAGGAAGTGGATATTTAGTATAACGTAGCAATAACTACGCAAATAATAATCACTGAGGCTTTAGAACTGATTGCTTGTAATAATATTTATTCATAATAATAAATAATAGTAGTTTAACAAAACTAACAAAATACGCTTTTATAGAATATCCAACTAAAAAATAGAAAATAAATTTTAATAAATTTGAATTAAAAATAGTGTAAGAAAAAATTATTTTATTGTAAAAAAGCGTGGGGTGCTTTTCAAGATATTATCAAAATAACCCTTCTACTCATATCTGTTCATAAAATATTTATAACTACTGATACCATACATACACCCTACGTTTTTTTTACTAATAATTTTTTCTTTCACTATTTTTAATTCATATTTATTATTATTTATTTTCTATTTTTTAGTTGGATTCTCTATAAAAGCGTATTTTGTTAGTTTTTTTAAAGTATTATTTATTTTTCATTTATTACTTGAATTTCAATATTTTTTTCAATATTTTTTTTATATTATATTGTCATCGGTCCTTAATAAGTATACCAAATTTCGAGTTAATCCGACGTTTTGAAGGGGGTCAAAATCAAAGTTCAAAGATTCCGTTACAAACATACATACGTCTGAAGCTAATAAAAGCGTGTTAAAAATATGAAACATCGGTTAGTAATAAAACTGAATGGTGTACCGTCGATTTTAGGAAACGGATAACACAACTGCCTGGCAAAGATGGCTGCCCTCAGGTCCAATAGCCATCCTGCCTTTGGACTCGCAGCGTAGCTCACTCGTCTGGTCGACGTGGGAGGACAACGCGAAACGACTCTTGAAACTACCCGAGGAACAATTCGTCGATGAACTCAACGATGCCCTTGTAAGTTTATTTTCTGACTATATATTGCACGCAGCTGCAAATGTAATACCTAAGAAATTGAACGCCATGACGGACACTATGTGTGTATCCACGGCATACTTTCCCCTTGGGCCGCACCAATACTGAGTGTTAGGAGACCGCTTCCGAAAACGAAGACAGACAATACGCGGGAAACCGCGCAGGAGGTTCGGCCCCAGGCATGAAAAAAAAGGCAATCACTTCATGAATCCCACCAACCTTGAAACAAGAAATTGAAATATAAATTGTATTGTGTATGTCGCTATATACAGTCAAAACCGTTTACTGCGACATCGTTTAGAACAACATGCCGGTTATAATAACCTAGAACAAAGGTCCCGGCTGAATGCCATATGACTGCCTAATTAAAAATATTGCTTTCTACGACATTGGTAATAACGACATACCTCATAAAACGACCACATTTAACTAATATTTCGGAGAATTAGATCTGTTAGAGCGACCGGCTAAGCTGTATTGTAAACAATTTGAATAGGTATCCACATTTGTATTCAATGGCTTTTAAAATCAAGAAAGAAAACAATAGGATTTAATTTAGTGTAGGGTCTTTTCTAATTCTTAGAAACAAAACACGTGCATGCGGTAGTCAAAGCCCGCTTCTTCATATCTCTTCAGTTAGTATGTTACTTATCTATACACAAGACGCACCAAAACTTTGTGGAGTTATTCGTGAAACTTTCAAAATGTCGCAAAGAAAAAGAAAACAAATTAATATTGAAGAAAAATCGTGTATTATGTAAATATATTTTTCCAATAATTCCCTATAGATTTGTTTATACTTGCACGATACACATTAAACATCACCGGTTGTTACGACTATCGGTTTTTACGACTGAATATGAGCAGTCCCTTCGATGTCGTTATAACAGATTTTGACTGTATATATAATATATGCGCGGGCCCTCTTCTCATAGCGCATGCTTGCATCCCAGCAAAACTAGGCCATACTACTATAACAATCGTATACTCAAATAAGTGATCACACGTCATTTCGGATCCTCCCGATCCACTAACGGTGCTTTTAGGTACCTCAAGCACCGCTCATCGTTCTCGTCGAACCCGTCGCTTGCGACTAAGGGCTCGACGAGTAAATGAACCCACAGATACAGCCCACTGAGTTTCTCGCCGGATTTTCTCAGTGGGTCGCGTTTCCGACCCGGTGGTAGATTCTGCGAAGCACGGCTCTTGCTAGGGTTCGTGTTAGCAATGTCATCAGGTTTGAGCCCCGTGAACTCACCTACTAGTCAAGGTTACGCTGAAATAGCCTCTCAAGGCCTCTCAGCTTAAATAGAAAAAAAAGCAATTGATCGATTGGAACTGTTCAAGTGGAAGCAGTATCCTCGGAGCGGCGCAGTGGAGGGCTGCATGTCGTGGGTGAGTAGTTGCCTGCGTCGGGCCGGACTGCCGGATGGGGCGGCGCGCCAGCTCCCGCCTTCCGTGCAAGGAGTGGCGTCCTCCTCCCGCGCTGCTTTCCCCCTCGCCTTCGGGCACAGTACACGGTACATCGCTAACGGTGTGGCTCTAGTCGGGTAAGTTTTTTTTTTTATTCCTTACTAGCAACCCGCCCTCGCTTCGCTTCGGAAACTGTAATTTATTATTGATTTCTCCACTATTTAATGGATGTTATTGTACATATAAACCTTCCTCTTCAATCACTCTGTCTATTAAAAAAAATCGCATCAAAATCCGTTGCGTAGTTTTAAAGATTTAAGCATACATAGGGATATACAGATATAGGGACAGAGAAAGTGACTTTGTTTATACTATGTAGTGATATGGGTGGACGAGCTCACAGACTCTCGGACGCAGCCCACTGAGTTTCTCGCCGGATCTTCTCAGTGGGTCGCGTTTTCGATCCGGTGGTAGATTCTGCGATGCACGGCTCTTGCTAGGGTTCGTGTTAGCAACGTCGTCAGGTTTGAGCCCCATGAACTCACCTACTAGTTAAGGTTACGATGATATAGCCTCTCAAGGCTCTCAGCTAGGTAGGAAAAAAAAGAGCTCACAGCCCACCTGGTGTTAAGCGGTTACTGGAGCCCATAGACATCTATAACGTAAATGCGCCACCCACCTTGAGATATAAGTTCTAAGGTCTGAAGTATAGTTACAACGGCTACACCACCCTTCAAACCGAAACGCATTACTGCTTCACGGCAGAAATAGGCAGGGTGGTGGTGATTAGATGAATATCTGAAAAGTTAATAAAAAATGATAATTACATAATTATATATTTAGCAATAAATTATAACCTTAATATTACGAGTTTCTGATCGGGACTACCAGTTGACTGACCGCGCGCTCTACGCCCTCTATCTCGAAAACAGTTCAAGGTATAAAAAATGTTAAATAGAAAATATATTGTAGAAAATTTTATTCTCTACAATATTGATAATAAGTAGGTACAAATAGCGTTAAACCGATAGTGACTCCGATAACCATTTAATACCAGGTGAGCTGTGAGCTCGTACCATACACCCATCTAAGCAAGTAGTGCCTTACTATTCTGTGGGGGACGTCTAAGAGAAGATCGTAATTAAGGAAAAAAAAAAAAAACGAAGTAAACCTCACCTTGTTTAATAAGAGTCGGATTATTCTTCTCACTCTTAGGAGTTGAGTTACGAATAGGAATTCGGATTTAAAGATCACAAAAACACTGTTACACTAATGACTACTATGGACCAATAATTTATCTGTTTCACTAACCTACTCTGTTTCTTGTATTACGTTGTCACGAATGACGCCGGCACGCAGCCAAACCTCCTGGAACGTTCCTCATTCGATACGATTTCTGCTAAAATTTCGATCTTTTTTAGATCATTAATCTGCTTCCTACTAGATGGCGTTAACGTGCTATTTGTTAGCGCCGCTATAAGATAACTGTGTTAGTAATTAGCCATCAAAGTAGGAATACTTTATGATTGGGGCACTATCTAAAAGAATTAAAAAAAAACAAAGTCTTAAAAAGTATTTACTTCTTAACTGCGAAAATAATGAAAAAAAATAATAATGTGTAATATTTTGATAACGCTTACGTCCAAATATTCTAAAGCTCAGTAATCACTGAGCTCAACGTAATTATGTGATCGATAACTAACGATTTCGTTGGAATTAAATCAAATTATAATTATAGGAAAACCCTCAAAATTAGGCAATAGCTACCTCACTAAAGCAAATTATAATTAACTAATTAATACTCACTACAGGGTCATTAACAAATATGATATTTGACTTTCAAATTTACTTTCAGACTGAATACAAAATTCATTCGAATCATGGTTAAATAAAGTCCTAATGAAATACAAGACAGCTGTGTAGGCAGCGGCATGGCTCTGCCCCTGGCATTGCTGAAGTCCATGGGCGACGGTAACCTCTCAACATCAAGTGGGCCGTATGCTCGTCTGCCTACAAGGGCAATAAAAAAAAAGACGTTTATGATGTATGCGATGGGTTTTTTTTTGTTTCTCAGAGATGCGGCCCACAGAGTCCATCCGCTGGCCGGACAGGGCGTTAACCTCGGATTTGGCGACGTAAAGGAACTCACGGAACTGCTAGCCGACGCCACGTACGGCGGGTTCGATATCAGTAAGATTCCGTAAAAATAAATTAATAAATTCCAAAACAACACCCTGTATACGACGACCAATAAGAGCCATTCATGTACTGACAAATGAGTTCGTTGTATCTCGCTAAAGCACATTGTTTATTCGTATCGAGCGATGCCGCTAATGTTAGATCACGTTAGATTAGAGACCGTTAAATTTAAAGAAAATAACTATGCAATGAATGAAGAATTTAGTTTTGTTTTGGTGTAACCGTGAAGGTCTAACATCTGCCCGAGCGTATCAAACTCAAGGGCAGCTGCTCCACGATTGCTTCTAATACTGATACAGAATTAGAAATCGCTGAGCCTGTCCTGTTGAAACTGAAAAGGCCTCCGGGCCACCAGTAATATCTACATCAATCATTACAAAAAAAAAAGAATTGCTAAGAAGATCTGATAAGAAACTCAGCAGCCAAGCTGCAGTCCGCGTTTAAATCTTCATCGAGCACGGTGTTGAGACTTCGACTTCAAATCTTAATGTATATGGCCCACGGTCTCCCGTAACAACTTAATACAAGACGAACCGTAAGACGGTCTGCCTGATCTGCAGAAAAAAAAATTATCACCCCTTCTCGCTCGGTGAATCTAGTATGACCTCTCGAGGTCACTAGAATAGGTAGGAAAACAAAAATTCACCTCTTTAACTGTACACGTGGTATTTAATTATCTCAAACTAATGTTTAATTGCAATAATTTAATTATAATGGGTGTCGTGGTGAAGCAGTTGAATGTTTTTAACCCATATTTAATACATATGTGAACGTCAATGTAATAGATAAATAACATATTAGACTATGTGGTGTTTAAAATAGCGCCCGATATCTTCGAATGTGTCGTAAAGAGATTTAAGTGACACACCGGAGAATGAGGAGCTGCGTACTGCAATGGTTAACTGCTCCTTACTGGTAGTAGAGCTTATTGGAAACCTACACCTACCTGCCTGTACCGCCATCCTGCCTATATATACCGCGAAGCAATCACCCGCTCAGTACAACCGAAATTTTACCTAATGACCCATATTAACGATAGGCAGCGCCTTGGCTCTGTCTCTGGTATTGCTGAAGTCCATGGGCGACGGTAACAACTCGCCATCAGGTGGATCATACGCTCGTCTGCATGCAAGGGCAAGATTTTTTTTTTTAAAACGATGGGCGGCGACATTCGTGGTTTTATAGTCTATGGGCTTCCATATTCCGTTCAATTCCGGACACCATCAAAACAATAAAAATCTTAAGTAATACAATACATTATCAAAATACATTGCAGCTACAGTTACTGTTAGTAGTAAAACAAAACCGTGCCATTACAAACGCGCAGTAAATTTCATTATTTTTTTTTTTATTACAGACGATCCGAGCTACCTCCAGAGATACGAAAGTAACCGTCAGAGGCATAACGTGCCGACTCAGCTCGCTATAGAGGCCCTCCACCGGCTCTACACGGTCGACCTGCCTCCGGTCGTTCTGCTGAGGAGCGTCGGCCTCCAACTGACAAACGCTCTACATCCTGTCAAGGTAATGATATCCTCCGTTGTTGTATCATCGACTCTTGTTCGGTTCGACAATCGCCGTACAAAAAACCACATGCTGTATATTATAACAAAAACCGCATGCTGTATATTTTAACAAAAACCACATGCTGTATATTTTAACAAAAATCACATGCTGCATATTTTAAATCCGCATGCTGTATATTTTAACAAAAACCACATGCTGCATATTTTAACAAAGATCTAAATTGTGTTTAAATTGTTAATTTAAAACAATTTCACCATTAATATGTACTTTATGCCGAGTTTACATTACGAAATTAGTGTCATGCATGTTGAGCTCAGTTTCACGAAAGTAGTTTCGATATATGCGAAAGTAATTTCGTTAAAAAATTAGTGTCGCGAAATCCACAGTAACGCAGTAACCATGGCGCCGCCAGCATCAAAGCTATATTTTGCTATATTCAATGTAGCTAAAGAAATGCTTATATATATGCTTCTTTGACATATTGCATCTCCATGGCTTCCATAATTATTTTGTAGGCCGCATCTCGGGTATGCCTATTTTTATATTGTAGGTGTTTCGGGTCCCAGAGACACTCTTGTCGCTGATATTCATTAATGAATTGTATTTTTTTTCTGTACTCCATCGTTGGCTTGCCATTTTCAACGTTTGAAACGCGTCCGAACTAACAATACACACGTCCGCACAGCGCAGGCCCTTTCGCGACATTAGTTTCACGTCGCGTCTACACTATGAAATTAGTTGCATGACACTAATTTCACCAAAAAATCGCGCAGGGCTCGAAACTAATTTACATGCATGAAATTAATGCATGCATTACGAAAGTATTAAATTACACGTGAAACTGTTGGTAAAACTAATGTCACGAAATTAATTTCACGCCACTAATTTCGTAATGTAAATTCGGCTTTAGGTGTTTCTTAAGTGGTTTAAGTCATATTAACATGATTAAATAGTGTGTTTGGTTACAAAAATCGTGATATTGTCAAAAGTGCTGTTTGTTTACCACATTGATCCACTAGGCTTGGATAAAGTATAGGTATGATTGAAGTTTGTCTTTGTTTCAGAAATTATTAATGTCTCACGCTGCAACGTAGCGGGAATAATTGCTGGTTGCTTGATACCATAATGTGAATGAAGAACGTGTGTACTTATATGGCAGATCTATTAAATTAAATACAATATTAAATAACTATATCATTCAGATGTCAATCCGTATTAACTAACACAAAAGGCCGCTCGATCATCAAAATTCGACCGTAATCACTGACGCCTCAAGGTTTAGATTGATTTTGTGCAACATGTATATTTGTATTATATACGTTAGCAGATACACAATTTATGATAATAATAAAAATGTTTATAAAACTAAAACTTGTCATATAAGCATAAAAAAAAACATTCGACAAATAAAAGATTAAATGGTATTGAGAGTTTGTGCCCTTGCCTATTTATGTGTTAGTTTAATTATTTTAAATGCATATGTTTAGCTACCAATGTTAAGTTTAAGAATTCAATAAATATTTGTTCTAGAAATTAATAGTCTCAGAGGTCGGAGTACCTAACTTAAAAGTCACAAAAAAGCTATTTTAAAGTACATAGTACCTATGTGTTTCAACCTTTCGGTTCTGATTTCGAAAATAGTAAAAAAAGTATTTATTATTTTAATGAACATCAGAAAGCCGAAGAAAAGTGCGTTTCTTTTCACTTTTGTTGTAACAAAAATAATAATAATAATACATCGATGTAATAAGTGTAATAACTACATAAAAAGCCAACCATGTTACCTACTTTAGTTTCAATATATAATAATGAAATTACTATAATTTTGTATCGAAAAATATGGCAAAAATCCTTTTAAAAAAAATATAATGTTTTCTTTTTTTCTTTAATTTCACCGAATAAAGTTGATTTCTATGACAGCAATCAGTTTTTTATTATATTTTAAAAATTATCAGCCCTGTCATACTCCAGAGAGGCAGAGATAGTTCACTATTCTGTGACGTTACAATTTATTAAACAGCGCGTTTGAATTCAAAGATCAAAGTGTTTGACGTGTCAAACTCAGTGTCGTTTTTCCACAGGAGAAAATCACCGGAACCCCATCCGCGCAGCGCGGCACCGGTTGGGGTAGGTATGCGGGAGTTGAACCTCACTAAAAACTCAATAGAAACATTTTTTGCAGAGTGTATAGTACTTACATTTATTTTAATCTTATAACTGATTCTTACGAAAAATACCAATATTTTCAAAGTAAAAAATACATTGTTGACTAGAACAATGGACAATACTAACAATAGTCAATAACGTAAAATTTTGTACCTGCTCCAGGATTTGAACGCCGGCATAGTCGTAAAACTGGGTGGTGCAAAAAAGTTAAACCTATAGATGCATTACACTATAGACTCTTCATTATGCACCGCATTCATGACGGGAGAGTAATCTGCAGGAATATAAGTGACGCAGCGCACGTGCCGTATCTGTCTTTAGTTGCAAGATGACAAAAGTCAACTTTCTAGAACATTCCTATAGACCGCGCAACCAGTCCTTGTTCATACTAATTTATTCTTTCGATTGTGTCTCAAATTGAGTCATTACAAAATGGGTATAATTAATTTACAAATGTATTTACTAGTGTCCTCCTAAACTAGGCAACTTCGAATTATGAGACTAATATATTTATGCCTTTTCTGAAAACATGTAAATACATTTAAGGTTTTAACTAATCTCCTTTTTTTCTTCATAATCTGATAGCTTTGACAGGTTATGTCAGCGTAACCCTAACAAGTGAGCTGACAGGGCGCAAACCTGATGACGTTGCTAACACTAACCCTAGCAACGGCAGTGCTTCGCAGAATTTACCATCGGATCGGAAAAGCGACCCGCGACCCACTCAGAAGATTCGACGAGAAACTCAGTGGGCTGTGTCTGTGGGTTCATTTATTTACCGAGCCCTTCGTCGCAAGACGATGATCGAACGATAACCGGTGCTTGAGATACATAAAAGCACCGTTAGTGGATCGGGAGGATTCGAAATAACATATTTAGGGCGACGTCCGACTGTTTACTATTCGGTCCACAGAATCGGGAATGGTAATCTGCAGACATCTGTATGCCAACGATGTTGGGTCTTAGTTTTGATTATTATAAATAAATAAATAATTCAATTGAGTTTGATTTTGAAACCGAGAAATAAATTAAATAGAAATTTTTTAAATACCTGCATATTAAGCATTTTTGATAGACTCCAGTTTTCAGTCTAAGAGAGACAAAGATGGGAATATAATTTTAAAATCCCATTCTTTCTCGGAAAAGGAATTTCATTAATAAAGGTAAATCCATTAGTAACGTAGTAGTCGATAAATATTGTTACCGACTTCAAAGAAGGAGGAGATTCTCAATTTGACTGCATTATCTTACCTCAGAACTTTTTTCTAGGTTTTTATTTATTACTTAGATGGGTGGACCAACTCACAGCCCACCAGGCGTTAAGTGGTTACTGGAGCCCATAGACATCTACAACATAAATGCACCTAAACCTTGAGATATAAGTTCTATTTGAATTTGAATTTGAATTTGAACAATATAATTACAACGGCTGCCTCCACTCTCCAAACCGAAACGCATTACTGCTTCACGGCAGAAATAGGCAGGGTGGTGGTACCTACCCGTGCGGACTCACAATACGTCCTACCACCAGTAAAAAAGGTGAACCGATTTGTATGATTCTTTCTATTTGAAAGCTGGTGCTTCTCATGTGATCAAATATAAATTTTTTTCAAGATTGTATTTTCCTTTTTGTTTGTACTGAGGTAAGCAAANCAAACCGAAACGCATTACTGCTTCACGGCAGAAATAGGCAGGGTGGTGGTACCTACCCGTGCGGACTCACAATACGTCCTACCACCAGTAAAAAAGGTGAACCGATTTGTATGATTCTTTCTATTTGAAAGCTGGTGCTTCTCATGTGATCAAATATAAATTTTTTTCAAGATTGTATTTTCCTTTTTGTTTGTACTGAGGTAAGCAAAATACTGTCGTATAAACCAATCCAGGTACGATATCCTGCCGAGCTGGTGTGTCAATTTTAACAAACTTATCTTTGCTATTTAACTTAATATCTGACCACGTATTATTATAATTATGTCGGTCCAAAATAAATATATGAAAACATAAAATCGGTTGGTATAGTTGAACTTTCAAACTCGCTAGTTTTACGGGTTAACCAAGTTGTAGTCCCCTGGAATTAACTATTCTAAGATGAGCTAAATTAATAACACACTAAGCACCCTGGTCGTGAACTACGCGTCAGTGAAAACACATACCTACTATTGATAAGTAAATTTAAATGGAAATCTACATCATGATTTTTTAATTGTAAACGCTTTTAGGAAAAACATGTGGAATAGGTATGTAATACAGTATGCTATGTCGCTATAATAACAATGATCAAGTTTAAAATGTCAAGATATTGAAACAAATAAACCGATTTACTAATGACTGAACATGATATAATTAATGCTAATATTGCTATTTTTAGCTTTTTAGTATTTTGTAGTGTGTAAATTTTAATACAAATGATTTTAATTATTAAATGCAAATCATGATTTTATGTTTTGTGAATGAACCAAACGGGTGAAATAAAATATAAAAAAAACAAAAGAAAATACAGAAGAATGCTTCTCTGTGGCATCTTGCCATGGATATAGATACTATTGTTAATATAAACCCAAGGGTTGACGTCAGGTAAGCGGCCGGTCGTAGAACTCATGCCAAATATCTATGTAGGTATAGTAACCGGCAAACATCTTGAGCAAATGACCTTGACTGCGCAGAACCGAATTTTAGATCACTTTGGTGGTGAGGGTGAGGCGCGACGGCAGGGGAAATCGTATCGAGCGCTTTATTGGTAGATCAGTCTATATTAAGTGTATAATCTATGGATCAGTCGAACCTTGCGTCCCGCACCGCGCCCTCGTTCCGCTTGCTCCCAAAAGTACGCTTGCGTACAGTGGAAAGTTATTATATTATTAAAGTCTATCGTTATTAATCGTTAAGTTATTTGTTATAATTACTTGTGGGCTTTGTTGCCATTGCTATTTGTTGAGTGTTTGTTGATTTTTTATAAAACATACACTATGCCGCGACAAACCGGTGTAGTATTCAACAGAAAGGGTAGAAAAATTGTGTACGACGTATATTGCTTCATTATAAAACAGGGGAAGAATGATATGGAAAAATTAAAACAGACTTCGGAAGTAACAAAACCATCAATGAGGACTGTTAGGTGCATTATTAAGGAAGCTAAAGGCTCTGGCTTGCTCGCCGTGTTTCGGACTCCGGGTTCGAAAAGATCAGGGAAGAAAAAAGTTACCGGAATGGATAGTTTCGTTCAATCTGTAATAAAAAGATGTAATCATAATAACTACATAACAAGCAGCGAAACTCCGTACCGTAGAAAGGCTTCGAAAATTTTAAAGAAGATATAAATGGCTAAATATAATATTAATGGCTCGGAATGAAGCTTACGACGTATTATGAAAGAGCTAGGCTTTAGATGGAAAAAAGAACAGAAAATAATCGGAAGCTGGTAATTGAAAAAAGTAACATTCGATTACTACGAATCGAATATCTTCAAAAAATAATTAATTATAGACATAAAAGAAGACCGAATCGACCGAGTTGTAAACTACATCGATGAGCCGTATGTCGACTAATCACGATGATAGCGACTCGGGTGATGAAAACAGTGATGATGATGATGGTCAAGATTATGATAACGAAAAAAAATATACAAATACCAGCTTCGCTTCAACTGAACCAAGACCTGGCAACAGCTCTAGTTTTGACTTAATAGAAGTAATATCTATTTTACCCCAAGATTAAATTATTACAATTATTAACCTACATTTTTTGTTGATGTTCTAATAAATATATAAAAAAATACATACATATGTTGATTTTAATAATTTAATTGCATTATGACGCAGAGTAAATAATGTTTTTGCACGTGAGTGTACCATGCGCAAACTTACCCCCACTACGTCAACAAATGCTCAAGAAGTTTGCCGGATATTATAGCATAAGCATCGCCAAGACAAGAGTATTTTTGTAGAAATAATAATACGGTCTTGCTAACACAATTTGACAAAACAGTACAATGACTTTATTGTTATCTTTAATCTACTCAGTTTATTAAACTAACATTGCTTTTTTATTTTATTCCGTAGATAGATAGGTACCTAAACGAATTCACAGCCCACCTGGTGTTAAGGTTGTAGCCTTGGTTTTTTCCAGATGCCGACTAATATAATAAAAACCAAATGTATTCTAAGATTAAAGTACAAGCGAACTCTTTCGAGCAAATGTAGATCAACAAAATCAAAGTTCAATTCAGTCCTACATTTCTCTACCGAGATAGCAGGATACCTAGGAGAAGAGGAACAGAAATAATTTGTACATATCACACAAAATCTATAAATGTATAATGTATGTATACCTAAATAAAGTCAAGCGAAGCGCCGCCGCGCCGCGAATGGCCGCGATGTTGCGCAGATGTCCTTTGTCGTATTGATCTGAACTTAGATTTTGATACGTTACGAAAAATTATCAAAGGTCACGCAACAAAGAAATCCAAGCTCTGCAATGGTAAAATAGCCGTACTAAATGACGCATTTCCTAAATTTTCCACTGTATTGCCTGTATTATTTTCCGCTAGTTTCCGCTAGTGGTCACGAGAGGCTTTTCTGGCTTCACCTTGACTAGTGGACAAGCTGATGGGGACCAGCCTGAACTTGCCTGAACTAACTAGCATCTTTTCTTTAATTTTTTTTTTCGGGCCGGCGGCCGAACTTCCGACTAGGTTCACCAGGAGGATGGGACGACGCATCGGCGGCTGCGGCCTGCGAAGCGGTCCGCGTTGTCGTCGTCGCTGTTGTCTCTGAACAGAGTGTGGAAGAGCAACCCGGTCGGCGGTGTATCGCGTTCTGACCCGGCAGGCTGGTTCTGGCCCAGCAGGGTAACCCTGAACACGAACGGCATCGCCCGGGCGGCCTGGCAGGGCCGCTGTACCTCGGAGACCGGCGATGTTGGTTATTGACTCTTGCCTCGACGACCCGTCTTCGGGCCTTCTCGGGATGGCGCCGCATGTCTGGTTGTAGTGTTGACCGCGGCAACCCCCCTACTCTGACCGGGTTCTGACCCCGGAAGGGGATCGGACGTCGGGTGTAAGAGTGCAGGGGATTCGTTTAGTGTGGTAGGGCCCTAAAATTCCTTGGTCCCGCGGTCTGCTCTCAACATCTGCAGATCGTCAAGTCCCACATATCCCGCGTGCCCCCTAGGTGTGGGGATCTCGCTGAAGCTTCGGAACCGAGCCCGAAAAAAAAAAACCGGTCTGGCACTCGGGGACTGCCGCGGTAAAGCTATTGCATAGCATTTTTTGTCAACTTATGCAATTATAATTAGACAATAATAATTTAATATTAAAACAATAATAAAATAAGACCGCGCTATATTTATGAAAATTAACAAAAGCAAAACATTAACTGTCCCCTTCACACTCATAAGCTAGACCGCGCGAAAGAGAGATGGGCAGACTTTTCATGATGCGCATGCAGTGCGACGTCACGCCGCGCGCTTATTTACAAACACTACACAAGCGCAACGTGTGAATGTGATGAACGCGAGCTACATGGTAGGTGGAGTGGGGGTGTTAGGTTTTATTTTCGTTACGGAATTTCTTGATTGTACCAGTTGTAAATGCTGTCAAATTAACTAATAAAAAAAGTAAAATAGATCTCTGTCTACAACTTTGTCTAAAATATGTTGTTAAATGATATCGTCGAGGACTTTGAAATAAGTTACTTTGCCGCGATCAGTGTTTTTGAAAATGTAAGCAAGCAGATTGAAACCAACCTTACTTACTACTCAACCTTATTGCCCAGTAAATTAAGTATATTTTCAAATGTTGCGGTTCCGTTCTATGGTAAAAGCTGCTTTGCGTATTTTGCCCACTGAGTTTCTCGCCGGATCTTCTCAGTGGGGCGCATTTCCGATCCGGTGGTAGATTCTGCGAAGCACTGCTCTTGCTAGGGCCAGTATTAGCAACACTCCGGTTTAAGCCCCGTGAGCTCATCCACATGTTAGGGCGAAGCTGAAAAAGCCTCTCAAGGCTATCAGCATAGGGACGAAAAAAAAGAAGGCAAAAAGGAAGAAAAAAAAATCGTATTTTATTGTTTCGTCTTTCAAATTCGTTACAAAAATTGTGATCGTGTAACACGTCTGTACAGTTTCTTTCTATTTTATAATGTCAATTAAAAAAATGAAAAACGAGTTTCGACGAAAAAAAAACTGTGTAACCGCTTAAAGTGAAAATAGAAATGCTAATCTAAAATCTAATTTATAGTTTATAAAAACTTCAATTAAATTGGTTTTTTTATATATTTGTTTGTTTTCACCTAGGAACGTATCCCCTATAATTCCATATAAATTACCATTCCGTATTCACGGTTTCTGTAGTCACTGCATATTTGTAAAAGCCTTTTTGAAGTCGTCGTGGCCTAAAGGATAAGACGTCCGGTATAATATCCGGCAAACTTCTTGAGCATTTGTTGACGTAGTGGGGGTAAGTTTGCGCATGGTACACTCACGTGCAAAAACATTATTTACTCTGCGTCATAATGCAATTAAATTATTAAAATCAACATATGTATGTATTTTTTTATATATTTATTAGAACATCAACAAAAAATGTAGGTTAATAATTGTAATAATTTAATCTTGGGGTAAAATAGATATTACTTCTATTAAGTCAAAACTAGAGCTGTTGCCAGGTCTTGGTTCAGTTGAAGCGAAGCTGGTATTTGTATATTTTTTTTCGTTATCATAATCTTGACCATCATCATCATCACTGTTTTCATCACCCGAGTCGCTATCATCGTGATTAGTCGACATACGGCTCATCGATGTAGTTTACAACTCGGTCGATTCGGTCTTCTTTTATGTCTATAATTAATTATTTTTTGAAGATATTCGATTCGTAGTAATCGAATGTTACTTTTTTCAATTACCAGCTTCCGATTATTTTCTGTTCTTTTTTCCATCTAAAGCCTAGCTCTTTCATAATACGTCGTAAGCTTCATTCCGAGCCATTAATATTATATTTAGCCATTTATATCTTCTTTAAAATTTTCGAAGCCTTTCTACGGTACGGAGTTTCGCTGCTTGTTATGTAGTTATTATGATTACATCTTTTTATTACAGATTGAACGAAACTATCCATTCCGGTAACTTTTTTCTTCCCTGATCTTTTCGAACCCGGAGTCCGAAACACGGCGAGCAAGCCAGAGCCTTTAGCTTCCTTAATAATGCACCTAACAGTCCTCATTGATGGTTTTGTTACTTCCGAAGTCTGTTTTAATTTTTCCATATCATTCTTCCCCTGTTTTATAATGAAGCAATATACGTCGTACACAATTTTTCTACCCTTTCTGTTGAATACTACACCGGTTTGTCGCGGCATAGTGTATGTTTTATAAAAAATCAACAAACACTCAACAAATAGCAATGGCAACAAAGCCCACAAGTAATTATAACAAATAACTTAACGATTAATAACGATAGACTTTAATAATATAATAACTTTCCACTGTACGCAAGCGTACTTTTGGGAGCAAGCGGAACGAGGGCGCGGTGCGGGACGCAAGGTTCGACTGATCCATAGATTATACACTTAATATAGACTGATCTACCAATAAAGCGCTCGATACGATTTCCCCTGCCGTCGCGCCTCACCCTCACCACCAAAGTGATCTAAAATTCGGTTCTGCGCAGTCAAGGTCATTTGCTCAAGATGTTTGCCGGTTACTATACNAAGTCAATCTCTGTCAAGTAATATAACAGTGTATTACAATACAAAGTTCATACTTTGTATTGTAATACACTACTGTAATGACACACCCGAATCATTACCTAAGTGATGTGTATCAACACATCACTTAAGTAATGATTCGGGTGTATAGATACAATGTATTCGTCGTCACAGTATCTATTGAACGCACCGAGTAATGTTAAGAGTGATGCGTAATGTTTTCGAGTAATATCACCTGCCTGTAAAAGTGATGTCATATCACATTACATTGGGAAGTGATGTTTTGCGCAAGCCTAGTAGCGAGTGACCCATCACTCGAGTCACTTGTACTTATTGTTTCCACGTTGCTATTGTTCACGAGGTACGGTCAGCATGTCAAATCTTAAAAGCGAAAGGAAACGCAAAGTAATTCATGGCGAGGTAAGATTTTTCTTATTTTTAAACCTGTCCCTAGATGTCGATGTAGTTACCAACATGTAACTTATACATATATAGACTAAAAAAAACAATTCCCGCAACGGAGGGAATGCAAAAGTAGATTACGGATTCGATAAAGTTCGGTTCGTGGATCACGTTTTTTCTCGAAAACCATAACTCGTATCAAAAAAGCTAAATGTTTAAAAAAAATACCTATTAATTAAAAGTATTTATTTACTGTTTTCAGGGACGTGCCATTATTGCCCGCGTGTACCACTTTCTTCGAGACGAGTATAATTTTATGAAAGCGAACAATATGGATAATTGTGATTTAAGTCCTTTGGCTAATATACGGAAACGCACAGCTGAAGCTACAGGGATCAGTGAACGAACTGTAACTGCAATTTTAAAAGAAAAAAAAGAACTGCCATCTTCTTCTGCAAGTTTTACTTCACCTATGAAAAAACGACGTAAGAGAAATAATAAATTTGATTTAGACAACATGAATCTTGAAGTCATTCGTACTACTGTGCAAAATTTCCATAATGTACAAAATCAAAAACCAACATTGGAAAATTTGCGATCAGTTTTGAAAGAAAAGATTGGGTTTGATGGATGCTTAAACACATTACGTTCGATACTAAAGAAACTAGGCTACAAATGGAGAAAAATTGGAAACGGCAGAGAAGCATTACAAGAGAGACAGTTTCAGTTTATTATAAATGTCAGTAAAGATGATGACAGTGACAATGACAGTAAAAGTGTAGAAATGTTCGATGAAGGTAGTGATATAAATTAACATGATTTATTACTAATAATAAATGAGGTAGCTTTTTATTTTGTATAGAGTTAAGGTACCTATTGTTTCATCATCATCATCATCATCAACAGCCCACAGTCGTCCACTGCTGGACATAGGCCTCTCCCAATCCACACCACTGAGCCCGGTCTGCGGCTCTCCTCATCCACTTCCTGCCGGCCACCGTGCGGAGGTCATCGCACCACCTAGCCGGGGGCGTCCCACGTTACGTCTTCCGCTGCGCAGTCTCCACTCGAGAACCCGTCTGCTCCAGCGATCGTCAGCATTACATTTTTATGTTTATTTTAATTTTCTACCTTTCATTAATTATTATTACAAATGTAAATTAGTAGTTACTTTAACGATGTTGTTTATTTTTTATTTTGACCACTCCTCTAATAAGTAAATTAAGAAATACTTAAAATATAAAAATGAGTGAAATCCATAACTTGAGTTAATTAATTTTCATTTGCTAACCGTACTTGCTCTCACGCCTACATTGACGTGTATACAAATTGGTCACTCACACAACTAAGGGCGGCGCGCAGTCGTACTTTGCAACAATTACTTTCACAGGCACAATTGACCGTCCACATTGTATTCAAATCCGTCAGATCACATTTTATAAGAGGTATGTTGAAAGCTACCTTTAGGAAACAAGAAAAAGAGAAAACTTGAAAAAAATGTTGTTTATTGAATTGCATTGTATGCTTACCAAAAATCTATTATGTGAAAATCTTGGATGAAAAATGTAAGAATTGAAATTTTGGAAAAAGTGCTAAAATTAAATAATAATAATAATAATAATAATAATAATGCGTGTTGCCGTCTCGGGATCTAAAGACTTTTTGAAGCCGGTTTGGCAAGCCATCCGTGATGTCTTGGATATTGGATTGGGGGATATTGTGCCACTCCTCTACCACAACCGTCTTGAGCTCTCCTAGGATCGTAAGGGCCGGTACTCTTGCTCGGACACCTTTCAGGTTGTCTTAAATGTGCTCAATTAGGTTAAGATCGGGCATGCGTGCCGGGCATGGTAAAAATTGAACACCGACCTCATTAAGGTACTTGGTGACGGATCTTGCGGTATGGCAACGTGCATTGTCATGCATTAACCTGAAGTTATCACCAATGAATGGTGCCAAAAGGTATGACATGGTATGTCTTGAGTAACTTCCTCCACGTATCTTTGAGTGTTCACAGTGCCTCTATTGAACACAACAAGATCGGTACGAGCTTCGTAAGAGATACCACCCCAAACCATTATGGACCTTCCCTGGTAACCGACTATTTCGGTTATAGCGCATGGAGCCAACCTTTCATTTTGGCGCCTTTAGACTCGCTGACGTCCATTGGGACCTCTTAAGGCTATTCTGTTCTCATCTGAGAACAGTAAGTCTTTCCATTGCTGCACAGTCCAGTCAGCATGTTCTTGCGCAAAAGAAAGTCTAGCTCTACGGCGCTGTTGTGAGGCGCGAGCAGGACGAAAAGGCCTCAGATGTCTTTCTGCCAGTCTTATTTTTATGGTACATTCACTCACACTGACATTTCTCACCTCAAAAAGAAGCGTACGAGCTTCAGTAAAGGTGCAAAAGGCATTTCTCAACACGTTGCTGACAACGAAGCGGTCATCCCGAGTTGAAGTGCATCGATGTCGGCCTTCACCTGGCCTGCGGGTGTATGAACCCTTCTCCCGAAATCGTCTGATAGCATCCCGTACCGTGGTTCGGGGTACACCAAGTGTACGAGCGATGCGACGTTCGCTGTGCCCAAGGTCAGCTAAAGCTACTGTCCTAGCTGCACCAGATGCATCGAGTAGCATTTTTTCCAGTCACAAACATTATGCGAACACCACAAACTCAAATTAAACAATATTCACACACTAATAAGGTTATTACACTTGGCTGAATTTAGACGACTGAATTCAGACGCTACTGAATTCAGTGAAGTGTAATAGCATTAAGTAAGTTAGTCTTTTTTTTTTTTTTGTCAGGAGTAAATCGCTGGACTTCCGCCCTTCACTGGGGATGGAGGGCGGGGCATGTCGGAGTCGAACCGACTAAAACCTGTCTCTCAACAACCAACGTCCAAACCTCGCATGAGACAAAACTCATGAAAAGGCAAAGGGGGGAAAGTGAAGCGTTTAGTGCGGAGCACATCTCTCCCATCACCCTCCCCCTCGGGACGCCGGACTGGCGGTCGTCGGCGCCACGACCACCAGCCCTCTCGGTCGAAGTAAGTTAGTCTACTGAATTTAGTAGCAAGGATGGTTTCTGACGGACTGAATCATTTAGAAGCCTAATTAGAAACGCGTTTAGTAAGGTGTAATCGCCTTTAGTTACTGAATGGCATCAGTCGGCCCATAGCTCTCCGTGCGTGAGGACGTTTTAGTTTGTTTTTTGTTTCCGAATAAAGAGTTTTAATTTCGGTCGCCTTTATTTAATGTGCCAGACATTTATAAATAGCCCTACATGTTTCAGGGATAGTTTTTGTCATCAGGGGTTGGGATATTGAAGAACTAAATTTTAAATCTTGATACGAATTTCCTGTTGCAAGAAATCTTAATGTTACAACCAATCTTTCTTTCGGACTTATACTATCGTAGAATTAGATATGTAATAGTTATTTAATAGATATATAATAAACTATCGTAGGATAGAATCCTGCTTTTGAATAAACGGTGTCACAAGGTTTAATATTAGGTCAAACGAGATCGAATCCATTTATAGATAATTTCTGAAGTCTGCTAGTTTTAAATCACTCATAATGTTCATATTTGCTAACATTCCGCACAGCAATAAATATTTCTTCACCGATATTCTTGTTTTTTTTTTTTTTTTGAGAAATTGAAACAAAAAACAAAAATTTTGTTGTCTAGACAATACTGGGGCCATCCTCTTACGCACACGACACGTCTTACTTCGTCGCGTTTAAACTGACAATTGATTCAGTAACTGAATTTTGAACAGTGTAATCAGAAGCTTCTAAAGCTTCTGAATTCAGACGACTAAATTCAGCCAAATGTAATAAGCCTTTATGCCAGAAACGAACAGGAAATGATAACACGCTAACGCAACGTTAACAATGTCAAACAACGGCTAAATTCCAAAAACCCGTTAGGAAACGAAATAAGGGTGAGCAGACTAGTGCTTAATTTATTGCTAGAGTACCCACTTGACAACAAATAAAACAGTGGATAAGCCTTAACAACAGACAGGATGACGAATGACATAGGTGGGCGGTTAATTTTGCATGTGACCTGTATATCGACCTGTACGAACGTGTCTTAGCGCGCGCACAACATTTTTAATAAGTTAATAACATATTTTATAAGTAATCATTTTAAAATCATCAAATTTTATTTTGCGAATATGTAAAAATAAGCTATATAATGAATAAGCTCAGCACTAAAAGGGTCAATATTATTGGTCATAACATAGTTAGTTATTCTTAAGCGCTATGACATGTTCTTCTTCAAACGTGGTTTGTAGGAACGCAGAGGCTGTGCCCAGGACAATGCATTAGTTAGTTACCGCTCACATCCATGAGCGGTAACTACCACTCACCATTAGGTGGTTCGTATGCTAGTCTGTTTAAAAAACAAAAAAATAGTTAGAGTCCTCTAAAAAAATAGTTTAAGTCCTCTAATATAAAACCGTAGTTTGGTCGACTATACGACCCTACACCGTTTCGGATCTTCTCAGTGGGTCGCGTTTCCGATCCGGTGGTAGATTCTGCGAAGCACTGCTCTTGCTAGGGTCAGTGTTAGCAACACACCCAGTTTGAGCCCCGTGAGCTCACCTACACGTCAAGGAGAAGCTGATATAGCCTCTCAGCATAGGTAGAGAAAAAAAGACCCTACACGCCATGATTACCGGGCTGGTCTTTACCTGACCCTTTTAAAATGCTTATTATATGCCGGTCTTTTAGGCGATCCATTTATTATGTGGGTACAGAGCAGCCAAAAAGAGCCTACCTACTCTTTAATTAAAAATTTACAATAAAAACAATGTACCGGTAAAAATTTATACAAAATAATGATAAGTGTTACAAATTTGGCACCTTAGATCATTTATATACGATCAAAAACTTTCCTACAATTATAAATCAAATGTCTACATATGTTACATAAAAACACCAAACAGGGGAATTATGTACGAGTATATTCTTTATGCCGGCCACTCACATACGCGCGAACATTTGTACATTGTACGAATGTTCGCGCGCGTGTGAGTTGCCGTCAGACATTCACTCGCAAACTTAGCGGCTACGGCTGTGCAAATGGGTTCGGTATTCAATTTGCGAACCCGTTTGCGCTTCCTCCTACAGTTGTTTACGAATGTCTCACGAATTTCTCTTCTTTTTTAATTCGTCAATAGAACATTGAAGAGAAAAAGAGTTTTTAACTCTTTCCCAGGCGTCATTAACGGCCATTCTGTTTTTATGGGATTTCTTTTGAGGGTCCCATATGGTCGATTCATTTTGCAGGAGTTCAATGAACTTCATTACCTTGGTGTTGTTCCAATCTGTGATGAAGGTACGCTATATAGTAGATGTCACGAGCTATGAAAATGGCGAAACGTCCGTTACCTACGCATTCGTGGGCACAACTGGTCACACCAAGTCACACGAGTGTGTGGGAGACTACGCGAAGGATCGCGGTTCGCGCGCTTTGATGTCCGTTAAAAAACCGACATAGCTTGGAAAACCACGAATGCAGCGAAAACTTTGCATAATCATTTGCAAATGTCGTCCTACACTTGTAGGTCTGCGTATTCGTGCGAATGTGAGTGACCGGTATTACTGTCGGGATTTCCTTATAAAACTAATGACGTCAATATTACACATACCTTCACACTCGGATAGGTGGCATATGCATGTGTATGTATATGGTGCACATTAACTAAAGGATAGTAACTAGAAAATCGAAAATATTTTGGTAATAAATAAATCCTAAGTATGTGTCCTTTATTTCAATTTAGTTTTTAATGTTCTAAATTGTCTTTTCCGGAGGACAATCTCTCTTAGTTTACTAGGTAGGTACTTAAATAAAGTAAAAGAAAAATATCGTCAATGAAAAAAAAAATATATAAAACTAATGCATTAATCTAGTCCTATAAATACTGCTGGTATTTGGTTTCTGCATACAGCATGCTTCTCTAATCGATAGGTAAATACATCATCAATCGTCCCTCATTAAAATAATGAACCTACGGTGTTATTGTTCATCGCAGAGTCAATGTAATAATAATTCACATGAATTGAATGAGCCAACAATCGTGAAAATTATGAATAACACAATACAGTCATATTGCTTTGAAAATAATAAACTAACAATACCTATCCTCGTTCCGACTTCCAAGTACGTAGATATGATTTTACATGATTTTATGATTTTTAAAGTACACGAATTTAAACTAAAAACCCTATTCATGTATTTGTCTCCCCTTCGCACGCCTTTGTTTTTAATCAGGTGTAAGAGTATCAGAACTAAATATGCTATTAACTAAGAATACAGAAAAAGAAAAAGAAAGAAAGATTTTTTTTCTGTATTCTGAGGCTATTCAGTATTTCAGGTAAATGAGGCTGAGCCCGGAACGTTTTGTATGAACTCAGGTAAAGGAACACGTCATCGTGTTTTCTCGGAAGACTATTTCGCACTCGATAGATTGTGTTCATTTTCTTTTAGCCCTAATAGAAGTTTTAATTTGGCCCACGGGATATTTGGCTAAATTTGGCTATAAATGACAAATATTTTTAGTTTATAACCATATCAGCATTCCCACGTTAAACATGAAAAGAAATAACACAAAAACATATGCATAACAATACCAAATAGGTACGGTTTTTTTATCACCTTATTTCGTCAATCGAATTTTAAGAAAACATTCAAAATAAACGGTTTTACGATAGTCGTTACACTGTGGGAATCATTTGAGCTATTCAAAACAGAACCAAACAGGAGGGTGAACTTGGAAGCGTTGCAAGCAGCAGCTGTTCTTTAGACAATATACCTACCTTAAATAGTCTATATTATAGTCGCTCCCCCCTCATGAAATTGTAATCGCCGCCGCGGCGCCGCGCCGCGCGTCGTCACACAAAAAGGTCGACCCGCGACCCGCGTGTGACTCATTGCAGCCGCTTTATCTACTTCACATCTTAGGCAACATTCAGTCTTATGCTTATTGTTTTAAAATGTATTTTTAATTTCATAGAACATTCTACGCAATATTGCGTGACTCATGGGTTTCATGAATTGTTTTTGCGTCAAAACCCGTTTGCCGTAAACTGAGGTCTCAGATATACGAATATTTATATGTTGATAGGTAAACATTACATATATTGTTATAACTATGTTTTTGAGTAAACAAGTAACCTAGACAAACAATTAACATTTCTCATAGGTAGGTAGGTAGGTACCTATTTCATTTTAAAGTTTCAGAAATAGTTAATATACCTACCTAATATAATTAGTGAACATTAGTGAATAGTGAATCACCGCCTAGGTACCTAATAAACATCATAATAATATAAGGTTAAACAACTCAAGCATACAAAATCTGCACCCACGCGAGGCCCCCGATCAATACTCTGCTACCTCCGCTCCCCTCACGTTCCCCCTACCCGTCTGTCTAGTGACGGACAATTCGGTATTGCGCGTTTTCTATTATGATTTATGATAGATATATACTTGAAATTATGATATTGAAATTTCAACGAAAACAATTGTATTTAATTAGGTTACGTATTTAATTTACACCGAAAAATCAATTCATTAATGTTAAAAATACCATGCAGTCAAACTAATTTTGTAGGCCTTAAAGCCTGTAATTACAGATAGAAAGGAAAAAATCCCAAACATAGAATATTGCTTAGGTATAACAGCTCTGATTTGAGCTAAATTAAAGGTGTTTTAAAACAAAAGCATCAACGTGTGAAGTTTATTTGTAATTGTATTGTAATAGATAAGCCAATTTTATTTTATGATCTAGAGAATTCTAGTAATTCCGCTGATTATCGGAATAATTAATAACGAGAAAAAGAATTACAAGGAAAATTGTGTCATGTGTCCTTGTTTTAACTTCACAAACTCAAAAATAAATAAATATCTATGTATATAAGCACAGCTCACTATAGTATATTTCCCACCTACTTTGTGGCAATTGTGGCCCCTGCCGTACAACTGCGTCAACTCCGTTAAATTCATTCCAGGGCCGCAATACGTAAAAGATTTCGTTAAACACTACAAGAGATAAATTATTTTTCTCCTTTATTTTTAAATGTAATAATATTTCTAAGTTAACCTGCGATCCTATGTATATAACTTGATATCTGTACGCCATCTGTTAAAAGCATAATTAGTGTCAATATTCATATCGAAGCTGTTTATTTTAAACAGGATTTCATTTTACGAACACATAAAATAGTTATGCAATTAAATCTATTTTGGACCAATTAGTAATTAAGATAATTCTTTCCACAATATGCTATCATAGTATCCTGGGCTAATATTGGGCATATTGCCCATCTACTACTCGCAATTTTGACAAACCGGTTAGGGTGGGCCAAGTAGATGCTCAAATCTAAATGTCGAAATCATCACACTTATTGACGTTTGTATGTCCACAACTCTTTTACGGAATTTACATTACGAAATTTGTGTCGTGCATGTTGAACTCAGTTTCACGAAAGTAGTTTCCATATATGCGAATGTAATATCGTAAAAAAATTAGTGTTGCGAAATCCACAGTATCGTAGTAACCATGTCGCCATCAGCATCAAAGTTCTATTTTGCTATATTCAATGCAGCTAAAGAAATGCTTATATATATATAAACTAAAAAAAAACAAAGACTATTAAGACAAAAAAGACGTTGGTAGGTTCGAGGATGGTTAACAAGAAGGCATTTAGGCGCAATGAAGTTAGTCTCTGAATTAGTAGATGAAGATCCTGAGAGCTATCAAAACTATTTTCGAATGAGTGAAGATAATTTGAATTCTTTACTGTAGGTGATTCGGGCCCCAGACACCCTTGTCGCTGATATTAGTTTCACGTCGCGTCTAGTTGCATGACATTAATTTCAACAAAAAATCGCGCAGAGCATGATACTTATTTGCATTCTCATGAAATAAATGCATGCATTACGAAAATATTAAATTACACGTGAAACTGTGGGTAAAACTAATGTCACGAAATTAATTTCATGCCACTAATTTCACCCTTAAAGCTGCCAATAACCACACCAATCGGAAGAAATGACTCAATGTGAGACGAAAATTCATGTTGGGCACAACCTTCAGAATATGAACAGCACGACCAAGAAGAGAAGAGATGTACTTAATGATTCACTATCAAAATAAATTATGCTTTCAAAAACAACTAGTTTTGAAAAGAAACAGAAACAAAATATCAGGCGGCTAACAACAATAATCCTAAATTTTCTTTTATATAATTGTTAACATCTAAATTCCGCCCTGTTACAATACCTCCTCATTTTCCGCCATCTTGTCGAGCTACTGCGCAGTGGGATCGCATCTATAAAAGCAGAAAGTGACGTAAAACGCCCGCATTGATCAGTCATCGTGTTTCTGTGGTGACGTGTTTGTGTGGTGTAGCTCCGGAACTAAACCAGTGCCATTTTGTGCCAGGTCGGATACAGGTGTGTAATACTGTATTACCACAATTTATTGAGCCCTTTCTAATAATGGGCTACAGTGCCAAAGAATCTTCAGTTGTTGACTTTTGTGAAAGTAAAACAGAATCTCTATCGAACTGGGTTCGACAAGTTAAAAATAAGTCTCTCACAGCCAAGACAAAGAGAAAGCGCGATTTGAGAGTAATCGCCATCTTGAGTCACTCTCTAGTGCGAGCAGAGACTGAGCTCGTTATGAAACAAAGAGAACGTGCCAGGAAGTGGGCTCAGATGCAAGTTGACCTCGGATTGTCCAACAAAGAGGAGGAAATCGCCAGGCGTCACCGGGAAAAAATCGATTATTTGTGGAAGAATGATCTCAGTGGACTAGACAGCTTTTTTAAAGAATTAGATAATGTTAAACCAATACTAAAGTGAATTTATTAGGTAATTTAGAACAAGTATTTGAATCTGTGATATATGTAGGATGTTTTTTAAATTACAGTCCCATTGCGTTTCGCGTGGGTCTGCATCCGTCGGCCGCCATCTTGGTCGCCGCTGGGGCGTGGTTGCTGCCAGCTACAAAATGGGTTTGTAGAACGGTATCATGTACCTATTTATTTAGTTTTAAGTAATTGTAAATTTTGTTTCAATTTGTCTATTATTGCATAATGGTTAAATTGGAATTTCAGCTCTATTCATATTGAATAAAAATTGTAACATATGTTCTAATATGATAATAAAAAATATTTTAAAAATCTTGTATCAATGGATTTTATTTAAATGTGATTTTACCCTATAAATGTCATTTACATGAGTCATCGTCATCATCACTTGGAGGCGAAATATGGCGGCGTTGCGTGTTTGGCGCTTTCAACTACTTCGAGATAGTTCGAGAATGACGTTCTCGTCGCGTCTGCGGAGGTGATTCATAGCTGCCTTTGAACACGGCCCTGCGGTGCCACTACGTGAAATGTCTGCACGATCGTAACAATCCAGTCCCAGTTGTCAGCCCACTAGGTAAAAGTTAGGTAATAGCAATATGATTTCCTAACTTCACCTTGATTTGAAGCCTGAACATCGGCTTCTTCGTGTGTAACTATACCTTTAGATCTGACAGAAACTTTGCGTGAAGCAGCAACCACGACGATCGAGGTATCGCAGCTACCCGTCGCAACGCGTTTTTATTGAGCAATGTGTCATCACGGTACAATGACTCAACTCTGAATTGAATCGAAGTAAAGAGGTTAGTGGGTGAATCACTTGCTAATTCAAAAGGCAGTGATTGTTTACCGGAATAAAATGAAAACATAATGTTTTTGTAGATCTTTTTCTCTAAGTTAATAAAATACGTTTAAGCTTTATGATAACCCATTCAAGCAGGGCATCAATATATCTTCGCACAGGCTTCAAACTGCAAGGAGACTCGAAATAGTTTACGTTACTATCTACCTACCGACTTCGTACATACACCTTGACGAACCGAGAATTAATTCAGTGGCGCTGCACGCAACGGTTTTTGTAAATTTTGGCTATTCCTGGCTTATTTTCTTACAAGTGGAGCTCACAACGAGAGGGCAACGTCTAAGTTACGTATCGATGCTGGTAAATAAAACGATTACAAAAAACAAACACTGAAATTCATAAATGGATCGGGTATGTCCTGTAAATTATGGAATCACTCTTAATGTCTTGACAAAGAAACTGGAATATAAGATGGAAACGCAACTAGCTTTACAATAATTAAAACTATACTAAATGATAGGGATATTCGTCTCTGCATATGTGAAATGGTGAGTTTACTATGTTTTGCCATTTATCGTCTTGTAATAATTCTAATACTAAATTCATATCTGTTACCAGTTTGAATTAGATACATAAGTTATACAAATTTAATAAAATAAAACTACGTCTTTATTGATTTCTCTTAATCCTGAAAGTTTTAATAAAATGAAAAACTGCTCTTATGACTTAATTATTTATCTCATATTTTCAATGCAAACTTCACAGCAAACTACTACTCTGGAGCACAGACTCGTGGTCGAGTCAAGTTTCCTAAGATCAAAATGATATCAAGGTGATGTCCTTTCTCACTCGAAGAAGGCTTACCAGCACCAGTTGACGTTAGCGAGTCCACGCTGCGGCCTAAAGACAGATAAGTTCCAGAACTAGTCTTTTAGGCGGAAGTTTGCATACTAAATCTGCATATTTTAGTTAATAGCTTTTGAACAGAATATAAGAAATCTATAACACGACAATCAAATGTTCGGTTCTTATTGAGAAGGTAAAACATTTTTTTTTGAACTTCAAATCTGGATTTAGTGCTTTTTTTTTAGCAAATGTAACTACAGAATGACAATAATTTTGAAGTCAACTTCTACTGCAAAAGTCTAAACATATTATTGAAATTAAGTAGGCTCGTTCAATTTGTTTCCATTATATGTATAAATTAATACCAATTTTCATAATGCCATTTTATAGCAATTCTTTGTCTGTCAACTCTTGTACGGTTTCGGAGAATTTGAGGTTGTGTTTGAACCTGTTTTTTTTGTTTGAATGATTATTCGGCGTCCCTCGCAAGGAAATCTTAACATGCTCTTTTGCTTAGATCTGATCAACAGGTTTTCAGATCAATATAGCAGAGGAAACTATGAAGTTAAAAAGACTACCTACCTATATTAAGCAAAATGCAATGATGAAAAATCTAGGCCCATTCTTCGTTAATATCTAGAAAATTATTGAAAAAGGACTAAACATGTATTGTGTTATTTGGATATATAATTCAATTTCAACAAAAAAACTACGAAAATATTGAATTAAAATGTGAAGTCAGTTTGTGGAATAAAAGTCATAATGTAATGTAGGAAAAATATAAAACTAATGACTGTTGTAGTCTCCCGCCAGAAAATAAGCGTTCTTGCCTGGAAATGAAAATAAAATTATGGAAAGGAAAGAAACAACCTGGTTCGGGTAATTATGGACGCATGTTTGTGCTAATCGTTTTTAAAGCTAAAATATACACAGACTGAAAGAAAGGATCTGAACAATGCTTACGAAGGGAGATAATTTAAAAAGGATAAGGATAAAAGTATTTTTATACACAAGACTTGGAGGTGTATCAGTTTATGGTGACTTTGCTACTACACAATTCGTATATACAGTAAGAGTATATTTTTATTTACTATCGAGTATGCTATATATATATTTTTACGAAGTGGACTTTGAGACATGCTTAAAACGAATCTATAGGTACTTAAATCTGGAATATCTACATACAACTGAGAATACTTTCCATGGAAAACGGTGTACGTATGAACTGTTTTTAACGAAATATTTCTCTACAATACTAATGAATATGTTTTGAACAAACTAACCTCTTAAAATATGATTAGCAGACAAATAGTAGGAGCTGATTTCTCTTCATTACCATTATAACTTTATACTTACTGTCCATTGTGAAAAATAGGTTTATTTAAAGAAATTAGATTAACCTGAATTATGTTGTACCTATGCTTTGCTATTTGGCGCATTGATTGAATAAGAATGAGAATAGGATATCAAACTAAACAACCATCACGACAAAATGGTTCAAACATCTAAGAACATGCCTGTCCATATGGATTATTGTTCATGTAAGTTGCATTCTATTAAGTTATTCATGATGTGTTGTGAATATCTGTTTGTTTGTCTTCCAGAGTTATCGGTAATAAAACGTTCTTTTCTACGGGACTGATAAAAATGACAATCTATAAAATAATTAACAGGAAATTTAATTACCAATTGAAAAAAAAACCAACTATGTCTATTCTCGATCCTTCCTGCCATTAATGTTAACAATGATTGGCAATATTTCTACTCTCTTCTGTATACCTTGACTTCACCTCCGTGGCGCTCTTCTGTTGCTATTAATGTACTGCATAAGGATGATCGAGATAACAAAAACTACAAATCAAGTAGTACATCATCTACATCCATATTGAGGAATTTGTTGGCTTGCTGCCAGTGGTATGAGAGCTTTTGTGAGTCACAAAGTACATAATTAAGAAGCACATCGCCCTAATGATTGTGATGCTAAAAGGTAAGGTATTTAAACTACCAAAAAACTTTGAATAATGCTGACTACAAAAGCTACGTTGATGATGAAAAAATTGGTCACTTTTTTTAATATTTACAACTCTTCAACAACATTTGGAATTAAATTAATTTTAATGGTAGGATTTTCACATTCAGTATCATTATTATCCTTCTATCTTTTTATCAGCATGACTCTTAACTAGGTACCTAGGTAGTTGCGGTACTGCTAATCGAAAATTGCATTGATATTTGCACAACCTGATAGTTTTTCAATTTTAGTACTACACTTTATATTGGCTGCTCAAACTATACGTTTAGCCTTTGTAGTTGTGATTTTTTTCTTTATTTGGATAAACAGTTTTGTGCGTATGCTTATAAAGAGCTCACCTTGAGACATAAGATCGAAGTCTGATGCAAAGTTTGGTTAGCTATACCTATTGCTCTAGTTGCAATGATGCCGATGTCTCAGTAGGTAGTTGTTACTATCATAGATCGCTGCGTGGTGTTTTATTTGTCGCCAGTGCTTTCGTGGTGGTCACTATTGTTACGGATCCCCGCACCGCGTCTCACTATGACCAATCTCAGAGGTGTTCCTTGCTGCTGCCAACGATTCCCGTAGTGGCTTGCTGTTGTCGATGCCTGCGTGGTACTTCTTGCTGCTGCAGATTTCTGCGTGGTGATATTTTTACTAATTCAGATGTGCCTAACTTGTGTTAAATAGCTACCAGTCTCCGTGGATACAAACTAGACTATGAAATCGACTCACTGCTATTTATTTTATATACTTAGATGTTTTAGATGAAAATATGAACTTTGTGTGGTTAGTGGTTACCGAAATCCTCTTAAATCATAACATAAGAATACGTCATTGATACATAAGGTCGAAAGACTAATGAACTGTTAACGCCTCTTCACCCGTCAATTAGGAACGCATCACTGGTTTGTGGCGGATGTAGACATAAGGTTGCCGTTCAAATGCCTAAGTAAACAGCGTGGTAACTGCGAAAGCCACGATGTCTACGTGGTTGACTTTGGTACCTACCTACTTGTTAGCTGCTTCTCTATCCCTAGGTGGTAACGTATTTAAAAGCCGAAGTGCGCACGAGAATACAACCGACCCGGCTTTGAATTTCGCTACCCGTCGTGACATCTGCATTCGCATAATTACTGATAATGCGGTTCGGATTTCGTTATTTTATAGTTTAAGATGAAAAGTCAGACCCACATCTCGTATTTATCGAACGAATCTTCGTCACAAGGTAAATGTGTAGACATGTGGCCAAAAACTGCTCAACTGCTTAGTGGCCTCCTTGCTTTGTTTTTGTGGTGCCAACCGGTAAACAACACTTAACACCGTTAATGAGCATACCATGTCTGCGGTCGTCGATGGTACTAAATAGCTGCTGCCTCTACCTCAATCTTGCATGCCGAATCTACCAACGTGGTAACTTCGATTGCTATTTGTGCCTGGATGGTGAATTTCTGCCGCTTGTTGACTGCGGCTGCCTACCTGCTTCATGATGACCACTAAAGCCTACCTAATGATGACTCCGGGTACCACTGGCGCCTACCTAGGTAATGATGACTCCGGGTGCCACTGGCGCCTGCCTAATGATGACTCCGGCCTGCCTAATGATGACTCCGGCCTGCCTAATGATGACTCCGGGTGCCACTGGCGCCTGCCTAATGATGACTCCGGGTGCCACTGGCACCTACCTAATGATGACTCAGAGTGTTATTGTCGCCTGTCTAGTGATGATGATATGTAGTGTTAAATGCAGCTTCAAACGCCCTCCGCGCACCGTATTTCGTCTATCATCGTTGTTGCGTGGTGGTAACTGACGGTGGTTGATCCCAGTGTAATAACAACGGGTACCAACACAAACTGCGGTTGTGGTGTCACCACCGTGGTCATCATTCCGGTTAGCACCGCCGCCTTCGTGGTTGACTCCGGGTGCCATTGCCGCCTGCCTGATGCTGACTTCGTCCGCTACCGCCGGCTTCGTGGTGGTGACTTCGGCAATGGTCGGTGCCTGCACGCTGACACCGTCAGTCACCCTTGCCTGCTTGGTGGTAACTGTAACTTTAAACGTCGCTATTAGTGGTGGGTGCCCTAGGCTCTAATTATTACGTGTTGAAGTCTCCGGCAGCGGTTGAGGCCTGTGTGATGATTGGTTGCCGTCTGTGCTTAGGTGTTAAGTTAGATTACCGTTGGTGTCCCAGTGAGACAGTGACTCCCGGGTTGGTTGGTGTATGTGCCGTGACTTCGGCTATCATCACAGTCTGCATGATGCTGATTTCAGTGGCGATCGGCGCCTACGTGGTTTTAACTTGTGAGGTGGTTGTCGCTTGCGTGATCAGTGGTTACCGACGATGTCTGCGTACCGCGTTTCCGACTACTGCAGTCGCCTGTGTGCGGTAAATCCGGCTGCCACCTGCCTGGTGGTGACTTCAGCTGTTGTCACCGCCTTCGTGGTGGCAACTCCAGCTGCCGCCTGCCTGGTCGTGACTCCGGCTACCGCTAGCCTGGTCGTCACTACAGCTGTCATCGCCGCCTTCGTGGTGGTGACTGGCTGCCGCCTGCCTAGTCGTGACTCCTGCTGTCATCACCGCCTGCCCGATGGTGACTCCTGCTGTCATCACCGCCTGCCCGATGGTGACTCCGGCTGTCATCCTCGCCTGCCTAGTGGTGACTCCGCCTGTCATCACCGCCTCCTTGGCGGTGACTCCGGCTGTCATCGCCGCCTCCTTGGCGGTGACTCCGGCTGTCATCGCCGCCTCCTTGGCGGTGACTCCGGCTGTCATCGCCGCCTCCCTGATGGTGACACCGGCTGTCATCGCCGCCTTCGTGATCGTGACTCCGGCTGTCATCGCTGCCTCCTTGGTGGTGACTCCGGCTGTCATCGCCCCCTACCTGGTGAAGACCCTGGTTGTCATTGCCGCCTGCCTGGTCGTGACTCCAGCTGCCGCCAGCCTGGTGGTGTAGCACTACAGCTGTCATCGCCGCCTGCCTGATGGTGTCTCCGGCTGTCATCGCCGCCTTCGTGGTGGTGACTCTAGCTGCCGCCTGCCCCTTCGTGACTCCAGCTGCCGCCAGCCGCCGCCAGCCTGGTCTTCACTACAGCTGTCATCGCCGCCTTCGTGGTGGTGACTGGCTGCGGCCTGCCTGTTGGTGACTTTTGCTGTCATCGCCGCCTCCCTGGTGAAGACCCCGGTTGTCATTGCCGCCTGCCTGGTCGTGACTCCAGCTGCCGCCAGCCTGGTCGTGTAGCACTACAGCTGTCATCGCCGCCTTCGTGGTGGTTACTGGTTGCCGCCTGCCTAGTCGTGACTCCGGCTGTCGTCTCCGCCTACCTGGTGGCGATTCCGGCTGCCACCTGCCTGGTGGTGACTCCTGCTGTCATCGCCGCCTCCCTGGTGGGGACTCGTGCTGTCATCGCCGCCTCCCTGGTGGGGTCTCCTGCTGTCATCGCCGCCTCCCTGGTGGGGACTCCTGCTGTCATCGCCCCCTACCTGGTGAAGATCCTGGTTATCATTTCCGCCTGCCTGGTCGTGACTACAGCGTTCATCGCCGCCTTCGTGGTGGTGACTCCGGCTGTCATCGCCGCCTTCGTGGTGGTGACTCCGGCTGTCGTCTCCGCCTACCTGGTGGCGATTCCGGCTGCCACCTGCCTGGTGCTGACTACGGCTGTCATCGCCGCCTCCCTGGTGGTGACTCCAGCTGTCATAGCCGCCTACCTGGTCGCGACTCCGGCTGCCGCCAGCCTGGTCGTGTAGCACTACAGCTGTCATCGCCGCCTGCCCGATGGTGACTCCGGCTGTCATCGCCGCCTGCCCGATGGTGACTCCGGCTGTCATCGCCGCCTTCGTGGTGGTGACTCCGGCTGTCATCACCGCCTGCCTGATGGTGACTCCGGCTGTCATCACCGCCTGCCTGATGGTGACTCCGGCTGTCATTACCGCCTGCCTGATGGTGACTTAGGCAATCATCACCGCCTGACTGATCATGGCTGCTGCTGTCGTCCCGCCTGCGTTTTTTTAATTGCTTAGTTGGGTGGACGAGCTCACAGCCCACCTGGTGTTAAGTGGTTACTGGAGCCCATAGATATCTACAACGTAAATGCGCCTTCCACCTTGAGATATTAAGTTCTAAGGTGGTCGTGACTCCGGCTGCCATCGCTGCCAGCTGGTCGTGACTCCGGCTGCCATCGCTGCCTGCCTGGTCGTGACTCCGACTGTCATCGCCGACTACCTGGTGGCGATTCCGGCTGCCACCTGCCTGTTGGTGACTTCTGCTGTCATCGCCGCCTCCCTGTTGGGGACTCCTGCTGTCATCGCCCCCTACCTGGTGAAGATCCTGGTTATCATTGCCGCCTGCCTGGTCGTGACTCCGGCTGCCGCCAGCCTGGTCGTGTGGGACTACAGCTGTCGCCGCCTCCTCCGCCACCGCCCTGGTGGTGACTACGGCTGTCATCACCGCCTGCCTGATGGATGACTCCGGCTGTCATCACCGCCTTCGTGGTGGTGACTCCGGCTGTCGTCTCCGCCTACCTGGTGGCGATTCCGGCTGCCACCTGCCTGGTGCTGACTACGGCTGTCATCGCCGCCTCCCTGGTGGTGACTACGGCTGTCATCGCCGCCTCCCTGGTGGTGACTCCGGCTGTCATCGCCGCCTACCTGGTGGTGACTCCGGCTGTCATCGCCGCCTACCTGGTGGTGACTCCGGCTGTCATCGCCGCCTACCTGGTGGTGACTCCGGCTGTCGTCTCCGCCTACCTGGTGGCGATTCCGGCTGCCACCTGCCTGGTGCTGACTACGGCTGTCATCGCCGCCTCCCTGGTGGTGACTACGGCTGTCATCGCCGCCTCCCTGGTGGTGACTCCGGTTGTCATCGCCCCCTATCTGGTGAAGGCCCTGGTTGTCATTGCCGCCTGCCTGGTCGTGTAGGACTACAGCTGTCACCGCCGCCTCCCTGGTGGTGACTACGGCTGCCATGACCGCCTGCCTGATGGTGACTCCGGCTGTCATCGCCGCCTTCGTGGTGGTGACTCCGGCTGTCGTCTCCGCCTACCTAGTGGCGATTCCGGCTGCCACCTGCCTGGTCGTGACTCCGGCTGCCGCCAGCCTGGTCGTGTAGGACTACAGCTGTCACCGCCGCCTCCCTGGTGGTGACTACGGCTGCCATGACCGCCTGCCCGATGGTGACTCCGGCTGTCATCGCCGCCTTCGTGGTGGTGACTCCGGCTGTCATCGCCGCCTCCCTGGTGGTGACTCCGGCTGTCACCGCCGCCTCCCTGGTGGTGACTACGGCTGTCACCGCCGCCTCCCTGGTGGTGACTACGGCTGTCACCGCCGCCTCCCTGGTGGTGACTACGGCTGTCACCGCCGCCTCCCTGGTGGTGACTACGGCTGTCATCACCGCCTGCCTGATGGTGACTCCGGCTGTCATCGCCGCCTTCGTGGTGGTGACTGGCTGTCATCGCCGCCTTCGTGATGGTGACTGGCTGTCATCGCCGCCTTCGTGGTGGTGACTCCAGCTGTCATCACCGCCTGCCTGATGGTGACTCCGGCCGTCATCGCCGCCTGCCTAGTCGTGACTCCGGTTGTCGTCGCCGACTGCCTGGTCGTGACTACGGCTGTCCTCGCCGCCTGCCTGTTCGTGACTACGGCTGTCATCGCCGCCTGCCTGGTGGTGTCTTCGGCTTCCAACGCTGACGGTTTGATTGTGAATACTATTACCATAGGCTATTCCGAACACCAGCCGCCTATACCGCTGCCTGCTTAGCGTGATTTCGACTCTCACCAATGACATGGGGTAACTCTTGCCACAACCCATATAAGCATGTTGTCACGTGTTCATGGCGCTACCTGCATGATGACTACTGCTCAACCCTCTGAAAGCTCTTTGCGCCTGAAAATGCGATGTATATCTAACAGCTGACTCGTCCATATTCCGCTCTTGTTATCATCTAGCTCTCTCAGCACCTCTTTATTAGATAAAAATTAACCAAAGTTAATAATGTCCTATAAAATCTCTTTTGCAGAGTACATTGTTCTAGAGACGGACAGTTTTGTAATGGAATCGAACAGGCTGGTTTTTATAAATTATTGGTTTTAAAGTGCTAATATGTTTCTTTATGGAACTAAATTACCTGGAGGCTTCAGTAGTGAATATAGCACTTATAATGTAATTTAGCAAATGCTATCGAATCATTAAAATATATTTCTGGCAAGTTTGAAAAAATGAACAAAGATTCCTTAATCTATAATATAAAGGATTGCAACAAATGAGGAACTAAGTACAGTGAACCACGAAAGCTAGATCACGCCGGCGTCGTGGCGGACTATATCACATTTTAAAAATCCAGGGGTGTCTAAAAAAACTAATTTATACATGAGAGCGAATGTATGTACCTACGTGAAATATTAAAATGGTATATGGAAATTTTTAGCTTGACTGGTTAAAAAAATTAACTTGCTCTTAAATGCTTTGCTTGATCACAGCATTCTTGAAATAGCGTGCTCAGATTGTTTGTGCGGTTTCAAAATGTGAATTATTAGCCCTGTGAACAAATTGAAAAGTCATTGTGGTAGATGCATGTACGTTATAAAGTAATGCATTAGAAGATTGAAACAAGGAGTAAAATATTTGCTAGACGCTAACCCAATGAAATAATTATGTTTCTTTACAATTGCGTATTGGATATTGAACTATTGACAAATACCACTTAAGGAAATCGGATTGATTTAACGAATAAGTTTTAATTAACGAAGGTATGCAGTGGATATTTTTCATTCCTAGAATAAAAAAATTATAACACTAAAATCCTATTGTAGTGTATGTAGATCATCTCTCCTATGACGCGGATTATTTTGTTTTTCAGACCGCACGATTAATCAAACACAACGACTACTAAAAGCGCCGTAACAGCACAACTAGTTTCATTACGAGCCTGATAACTCTGCGATTGGTATGAAAACATCTGTCAATTCACGAAACGTAATAAAAACTTGCAAAAAGTTAGGAAGAAAGATGCTTTTTACAGAAAGAAAGAAATGTTAGGTCACACCGTTTTGGAGGCGGCTTGTTTCGTTACATTTACAGATTCGAACTCACAACAATGGAGAGGTGACTGCCGGGTGAAACTGACCCGACTTCAGACTTGAACACGCAACTGAATAACGAATAACTGCTACGGAAGCGGCGTCGGCTGAAAATATTATAACTTCAAAGGTATGCAAATATGTATGTTAAAAGCATTGCATGAAACCAAGAAAAGCCTGAATCTATTGGAATAGTATATGGCAAATTTAAAATATTATGATTAAAGACTAAAAACAGAAAGGTTGCTTGCTACAAAGGAGGAACTCTAGAAATGGATATAGTTTGACAAGAACAACAGGATGTTAGGTCACACCGTCCTCGTGGCGGATTGTTCGATTGTTACAGATTACAAGGGCATCTATCGGATTCTTTGCTACATTGAACTGGTGGTTATATACGCGACATCCCAGCCGGGTATGATTATCGCAAATTACTTTTATTGAACTAAAACAGCACGTTGATTCTGTAGCTCTCTGCAAGATGGTTAGGTCACGCCATAGAATGGCACGTGTAAAATCTCTCTTGCAGATTTAGAGACAAAGCCTGAAAGTTCGTGTTACGATGTACAGTGCAGCTTTGAAATCTTTATGAAGGAAAATACTCTTTACTATTATTTTACATCATAAGATGGGACAAAAATATGAAAGAACTAATAAAATTCCGGAAGTTACTAATGAGTTGATTTAAATATTTATTGGATCCTGCATTGATCGACTTGAAGAGATACTGAAACTTAAAAGGGAAAGTCAGAATGGAGTTTTTTGTGATTGAAAGGTACGCAAGCAGTTAAGCTATCATTGTAGAACAAAAAATGGCCGCACTGTTAGGTCACGCCGTCCTTGAGGCGGATTCTTCCTTTTGCAGATTCCGTAACTACTGAGCTGAGACACATCGAAAAAAGTTAGTCTCGATAGAGCGCGGTGATTCCGTGAGTAACTTTTATTTATAGCTTTTGCAAAAAGTATTTGTTGAAAAAAATTAAAAAGCTAAGAAGTTTACTTTGTTGGTGGATTACGTCGTCCCGGGAGTGGGTTGTGTTTCACTGTAACATTTCCAGATACAAAGGTACGATTGGAAAAGATGAATAAAAAAAATTCAATTTGAGAAAGACAGTTGAAGATAATAAAGAACAATATGAAAACATTACAAAAAATCCAACGATCCAGTGCTTCGATGTCTAACGACTAACGAGTTTGATTCAGAGGACATAAGCAACAGTAGTCCAAGGTATTGCAAAATAAATGTATTTCCTTTTACGACAATATCGTGCGGCCATACCACGAGGTCAGGTTAACCCGTCTCCGAGGCGGACGCGCTTAGTTCGCAGGCTCGACCGCTGTCCAACCGCAAACCTACCCACAGCTATTTCAGCTTCTTGACGTGTGCTCACCGGAGCTCACGGGGCTCAAATCGGGCGTGGCAAGCGCAGTGCTTCGCAGAATCTACCACCGCATAACAACGTTCACTATACAGGCAACACCACGAGCCCAGCTGTGAAGTAGCGCTCACCAAAGGTATCGCAACTTTACTGGAAAATATGAATAAAACATGATAGTTATATGATAGTGGAAATTCTAGCTGTCGGGTTATAGAATGCATAAAATCACGTTGCACCTGCAAACCTCTGATTAATACAATTGTATAATTGGAAAATATCAAAAAGTATAAAAAGTGAAGTTCGATGCGATAAGTTAGGTCACGACCTCCGAGAGGCAGGTATTGACTTTTTACAGATATGTCTGCACATTGCGGCACAATACGCCGCGACTGCAGCGACACGCGGCCGTGCGGGAGCGGTAGTATGTTGCCAACGTTATTGTACAAAACACATTAATAAACAGTGGCATTGGATAAAACACACATTAAATTATATTTGTGATATAAAAAATTGTGTATGGACGTTGTGCCGACTTTGAGGCGAACTTGCTTACCAACTTTTCGCAGTTACAAGACCACTATTGTATCCGTACTACAATGTTGCCTGCAGGGGAAGCTCGTAAGTGAATAAATATTATATCATTCTAGAATTGCTGCAGTATATTTATGAAGTGTTGATATAATTGGAAAATGGCCTATTTTGCCTGCCTAAACATATCTACGCCAGATATTGGTGCAGCCTCCTAGCGACGGATAGTTTTGTTTGATTTCCAGCGTTCCAAAGCTGCATGTGAATAATCGAGACGACAAGAAAATAACAAATGAAGAAATTTGAATTTCCGCATGAACAACTTTTGGGATGTCATAAAAATATCATTTGTAAACAAAAAACTGTTCTGCAAAAATAACATTGTGAGAAAGCAATCTACGAATCAACAAACCAATACCTATACTGTGGTGACTGCGTAGAATTATGAATGGTATGAATTTAGAATAATAGTAACTATTTCCGATAAATATTTGATTGATTGAAAAAATTATAACACTAAAATCCAATTCTAGTGCATGTAGATTATCTCGCCTATGACGCGAATTATTTTGTTTTTCAGACCGTATTATTTTTCAAACACAACGACTACTAAAAGCGCCGTAACAGCACAACTAGTTTAATTACGAGCCTGATAACTCTGCGATTGGTATGAAAACATCTGTCAATTCACGAAACGTAATAAAAACTTGCAAAAAGTTAGGAAGAAAGATGCTTTTTACGGAAAGAAAGAAATGTTAGGTCACACCGTTTTCGAGGCGGCCTGCTTCGTTACATTTACAGATTCGAACTCACAACAATGGAGAGGTGACTGCCGGGTGAAACTGACCCGACTTCAGACTTGAACACGCAACTGAATAACGAATAACTGCTACGGAAGCGGCGTCGGCTGAAAATATTATAACTTCAAAGGTATGCAAATATGTATGTTAAAAGCATTAAATTGCATGAAACCAAGAAAAGCCTGAATCTATTGGAATAGTATATGGTAACTTTGAAATATTATGAATAAAGACTAAAAACGTATAAAGGTTGCTTTCTACGAAAGAGGAATTCGAGAAACGGATATAGTTTGACACGAACAACAGGATGTTAGGTCAAACCGTCCTCGGCGGATTGTTTGATTTTTACAGATTTTAAGGGCATCTATCGGATTATTTGCTACATGGAACTGGTGGTTATATACGCGACATCCCAGCGGGGTATGATTATCGCAAATTACTTTTATTGAACTAATACAGCACGTTGATTCTGTAGCTCTCTGCAAGATGGTTAGGTCACGCCATAGAATGGCATGTGTAAAATCTCTTTTGCAGATTTATGGACAAAAGCCTGAAAATTCGTGTTACGATGTACAGTGCAGCTTTGAAATCGTTATGAAGGAAAATACTGTTTACGATTATTTTACATCATAGGATGGGACAAAAATATGAAAGAACTAATAAAATTCCTGAAGATACTAATGAGTTGATAAATAATTATTGGATCCTGAATTGATCGACTTAAAGAGATAGTGAAACTTAAAAGGAAAAGTCGGGATGGACGTTTACAAAGTTTTCTCTGATTGAAAGGTACGCAAGCAGTTAAGTTAACACTGTAGAACAAAAAATGGTCTTGCTGTTAGGTCACGCCGTCCTTGAGGCGGATTCTTCCTTTTGCAGATTCCGTAACTACTGAGCTGAGACACATCGAAAAAAGTTAGTCTCGATAGAGCGCGGTGATTCCGTGAGTAACTTTTGTTTATAGCTTTAGCAAAAAGTATTTGTTGAAAAAAATGAAAAAGCTAAGAAGTTTACTTTGTTGGTGGATTACGTCGTTCCGGGAGTGGGTTGTGTTTCACTGTAACATTTCCAGATACAAAGGTACGATTGGAAAAGATGAATAAAAAAAATTCAATTTGAGAAAGACAGTTGAAGATAATAAAGAACAATATGAAAACATTACAAAAAATCCAACGATCCAGTGCTTCGATGTCTAACGACTAACGAGTTTGACTAAGAGGCACATAAGCAACAGTAGTCCAAGGTATTGCAAAAATAAATATATATCGTTTTATGTCAACATCGTGCGGCCATACCACGAGGTCAGGTTAACCCGTCTCCGAGGCGGACGCGCTTAGTTCGCAGGCTCGACCGCTGTCCAACCGCAAACCTACCCACAGCTATTTCAGCTTCTTGACGTGTGCTCACCGGAGCTCACGGGGCTCAAATCGGGCGTGGCAAGCGCAGTGCTTCGCAGAATCTACCACCGCATAACAACGTTCACTATACAGGCAACACCACGAGCCCAGCTGTGAAGTAGCGCTCACCAAAGGTATCGCAACTTTACTGGAAAATATGAATAAAACATGATAGTTATATGATAGTGGAAATTCTAGCTGTCCTGTTATAGAATGCATAAAACCTACACCTGCAAACCTCTGATTAATACAATTGCATAATTGGATAATATCAGAAAATATAAAAAGTGAATGTAGTGGGATAAGTTAGGTCACGACCTCCGAGAGGCAGGTATTGACTTTTTACAGATATGTCTGCACATTGCGGCACAATACGCCGCGACTGCAGCGACACGCGGCCGTGCGGGAGCGGTGGTATGTTGCCAACGTTATTGTACAAAACACATTAATAAACAGTGGCATTGGATAAAACACACATTAAATTATATTTGTGATATAAAAATTCGTGTATGGACGTCCATACCGTCTTTGAGGCGAACTTGTTTACCAACTTTTCGCAGTTACAAGACCACTATTGTATCCGGACTACAATTTTGCCTGCAGGGGAAGCTCGTAAGTGAATAAATATTATATCATTCGAGAATTGCTGCAGTATATTTATGAAGTGTTGATATAATTGGAAAAATGGCCTATTTTGCCTGCCTAAACATATCTACGCCAGATATTGGTGCAGCCTCCTAGCGACGGATAGTTTTGTTTGATTTCCAGCGTTCCAAAGCTGCATGTGAATAATCGAGACGACAAGAAAATAACAAACGAAGAAATTTGAATTTCCGCATGAACAACTTTTGGGATGTCATAAAAATATCATTTGTAAACAAAAAACTGTTCCACAAAAATAACATTGTGAGAAAGTAATCTACGAATCAACAAACCAATACCTATACTGTGGTGACTGCGTAGAATTAATGAATGGTATGAATTTAGAATAATATTTGATAATATTTGGTTTTAAAATTACTATTATGGTGCGAGGTTAGGTCACGCCGGTCTAGAGGCGGCAAGCGTCTTGTTTTTTTTACAGATTTGACTGCATATTTGAACTGAATTGTAAAGTTGTATAAATTGATACGATTAACAAAGATTGTGAGATAGATGGAAGTTTACGCTTTTGGCCGGAGTGTAATTAATTCAAAGTGTCACGACACAGTCTGAACAAAGATGAACAAACATGAATGATCTAGTTGGAAATAAATTAAGTTATCGCGCTGGTGTAGAAGGTAAAATTTCGAAAGGTTTCGCTATTTGATGATGCACAATTAAAGAATTGAAGCAACAAGAAGGTGCTTGCTTAAAATTAAAATGAGACTCAACAAATTTGTCTGTTAAAAGATGGGATGTGTTTTTTTTTTGTTTGTATACGATTTTTGCATGCTACTATGCATCGGTTTTTAAATAAAGGTCGTGTAGTTGCTGTCTGTATATATCGTGCTGCTTTTAGCGCCCGTGTTCGTTAACTATTTGTGCGCAGATAAACGTGGTGTGGATGTACTTTGACACTAAACTCATGCCTGCATTCGGGACTGGAAATCATATTTCTGGACGACGCGTTGTGTGCTAGCTGTGTGGTATCTTTAGTGATTCTCGAACGGAATACAAGTTGCTGCTCACATGCACGTTAAATAATTTGAAATTACCATAGTATTTAATTCCCCACGAAGCACATGTGAGTATTGAATTGACTGAAAGGGATGTTTAGTGTTTAGCTAATTAAATTAATAACTGTACTGGTTGGAAATGTTTTTGCTGATTGTATTAGATTGTCATAACCAGGGGAGGTACGTAACGATTAATTATTTCAATCGCATTTTTCTTTTGGTGTCTACTAATTTATTTCAGATTTATGAACTCTATTAACGCCAAATTGAAATATTAATAAGATTAATTAATACGAAATACGAAATAGTTGTAGTGTGGCGCCACACGATATTCAATTTATATTACTGAACTGCTTGATGTAAAACTGTAACTGCGTAGATAACATGGTATGAATTTATAATAATCGTAATAATATAACTGCAAACAGAAGAGAACGTAATTCGCTTCTTAATCCTATGCTACGTGTTAGGAACCGTCGAGAAAGCTTTAATTTTTTCAGAGTTTGCGTAAAATTTAGAAATTAAGAATTGAATGTCAACAATTAACCATCTTAAAGAAAGACACTGACTTCACTTCCCGAGAAATCGTTGTAAACTTTAAAGTTTCAAACTACGAGCAATTAATCAAAACGAATGACTTTGTACTGAACGAACATTTTACAATAAGGTAAATTTTATTCAAGAAACCACTATTTATCTATACTCTAATTATTCAATTTCGATTTATATAATACGTAATAATTGAATCGCAAAATTATAAATCGGCACTCTTACAGCTTAAATAAAGATATTTATTTATTTAAGATTTCTTAGCCATGGAGGTTAGGTAACGCGCGTCCCGAGCGCAAAATATTTTGAGTTTTTTCAGAACAATAATTTGAAATAGCTTCATCAAGCAAGTTATCATTATGAATGTACATGTTACAAAATAAATGTGGATAAAAATCAAAAGAAAACTTCACTCAGTGGCAACGGTATTTTGTGTTACACATAGTAACCACATCGTGTGATCGCGAGAAGGATTTATTTATTTAAGATTTCATAATAAATTCAGTGGATAATGCAAACCATTTCTAAATCAAGAACGGGTATGCTTATAATTTTTAATGAAACTTAATTGTATAATTAAGATAATATTAATAAGTTGCGTCTGCTAAAATTACGGATGCTTAGGTCACCCCGTCCTAGGGGCGGATTTTTCTTTTTAATCTTTCAGAATGGCGAGTTGCGATCCAAAATTCAACAATAGGTACCTACTTACTTTGAAAACAAAACTGTGAACTGATACAGACGTTGAAAGTTTCTTATTCCACGAGAGATTTGCAAGGTATGCGAACATTAGAACATTCCATTTAAAGTTAATATAGTTAAATAAAACCCGAAAGGGAACGGGTGAAGGAAAACATTCGACACTTAAGACAATAGCCAAGTAGGTCGTCTTCGGACGCAGGATTTTGCTTATTTTTTTNTTTTATTCAAGAAACCACTATTTATCTATACTCTAATTATTCAATTTCGATTTATATAATACGTAATAATTGAATCGCAAAATTATAAATCGGCACTCTTACAGCTTAAATAAAGATATTTATTTATTTAAGATTTCTTAGCCATGGAGGTTAGGTAACGCGCGTCCCGAGCGCAAAATATTTTGAGTTTTTTCAGAACAATAATTTGAAATAGCTTCATCAAGCAAGTTATCATTATGAATGTACATGTTACAAAATAAATGTGGATAAAAATCAAAAGAAAACTTCACTCAGTGGCAACGGTATTTTGTGTTACACATAGTAACCACATCGTGTGATCGCGAGAAGGATTTATTTATTTAAGATTTCATAATAAATTCAGTGGATAATGCAAACCATTTCTAAATCAAGAACGGGTATGCTTATAATTTTTAATGAAACTTAATTGTATAATTAAGATAATATTAATAAGTTGCGTCTGCTAAAATTACGGATGCTTAGGTCACCCCGTCCTAGGGGCGGATTTTTCTTTTTAATCTTTCAGAATGGCGAGTTGCGATCCAAAATTCAACAATAGGTACCTACTTACTTTGAAAACAAAACTGTGAACTGATACAGACGTTGAAAGTTTCTTATTCCACGAGAGATTTGCAAGGTATGCGAACATTAGAACATTCCATTTAAAGTTAATATAGTTAAATAAAACCCGAAAGGGAACGGGTGAAGGAAAACATTCGACACTTAAGACAATAGCCAAGTAGGTCGTCTTCGGACGCAGGATTTTGCTTATTTTTTTCAGATTTGAATTTAAAAGAAAAATACAACTTTACAACAAGGAACAAAACAATGGATCATTGATATGATTTTAGTGAAAAATATATTGAAAACTAATAAAAATAATAAACGAACGTTTCCATAAATTCAATGGGATTAAACAATAGAGAACTTATGTTTGTTTACATACCAGGGTAGTTTTGGTTCTTTGCAGACTAAGTGTTTTAGTTCTAATTTCATAATCATTATAAAGAAGTGCGGGTAAGCGTAAATTCAAGATTTGGTGCGTTGCAATGTATTTGTTGTTAAATAGGAGAGAGCTTTAAATAACCGCAACCAGAAAAGGCTTCTAACTGAATTGTAATTATCTTTTAACTAATTTTTAATAACCTAGGCACTAAGCTTGTCAGTTTTTGTCTGTCGTCATTATTCTAGTGTGCATTTAAACATTGTGTATGAGATTCGTTAAGCTTTGGCGTTGGTGCTCGTTAATATTATTTTGTACAGATGAATGTCAATTTGTTAACCAAAACAGAACTTTTATGCTCACGGAATAACTAATAGGGGCACCAATTATGTTATTCAGACGGCGCATTGTGTGTAGACACTGAGCTTAATTAATACATGAGTAGGAAAAAACATTGCAATTGCAGGTATGCACGTTTGATTAATTGAACATCCTTATTGCTTAATTTTATTGCAGTTTTTATCACATATAGCAGAGCATTCAAAGCTGTTTTATCTGATAGCATGTTTTAAGTTTATTAGTAAATATGTAAAACCAATAGTATAATGATTTGTACATAATTTTATTACATAACTTTGCTCGCCCAGCAATGGAAGGTATGTGTAAATTAATTGTTTTCACAACTATTGTTTTTGTGTTTTAATAAAAATATTTCAGATTAACCTGCCAAATTAAAAACGAAAGTTTCTTGAAATATAAGACAAATGGAAAATTATTTAAAAAAATAGCATGGCGTCATAAATTCCTATTTGCGGAATTTGATTTTATGCAGGTTCGCTTAAGTTTTCATCCTTTTGACTTAAAACGATAACTAAGAACACTGAGTTTATATCAATCGTCATTGATATTGGAGAGAGGAGGTTGGATTATTCACTTCTTGGCTAGGTAATGCAGGTCATGAAGGAGCAAAATTCAGATTTATTGCAGAACCGACAACAAATTCGTCACTTTCATACTACCAAACAGCAAAGATAGCNTAGTTTTGGTTCTTTGCAGACTAAGTGTTTTAGTTCTAATTTCATAATCATTATAAAGAAGTGCGGGTAAGCGTAAATTCAAGATTTGGTGCGTTGCAATGTATTTGTTGTTAAATAGGAGAGAGCTTTAAATAACCGCAACCAGAAAAGGCTTCTAACTGAATTGTAATTATCTTTTAACTAATTTTTAATAACCTAGGCACTAAGCTTGTCAGTTTTTGTCTGTCGTCATTATTCTAGTGTGCATTTAAACATTGTGTATGAGATTCGTTAAGCTTTGGCGTTGGTGCTCGTTAATATTATTTTGTACAGATGAATGTCAATTTGTTAACCAAAACAGAACTTTTATGCTCACGGAATAACTAATAGGGGCACCAATTATGTTATTCAGACGGCGCATTGTGTGTAGACACTGAGCTTAATTAATACATGAGTAGGAAAAAACATTGCAATTGCAGGTATGCACGTTTGATTAATTGAACATCCTTATTGCTTAATTTTATTGCAGTTTTTATCACATATAGCAGAGCATTCAAAGCTGTTTTATCTGATAGCATGTTTTAAGTTTATTAGTAAATATGTAAAACCAATAGTATAATGATTTGTACATAATTTTATTACATAACTTTGCTCGCCCAGCAATGGAAGGTATGTGTAAATTAATTGTTTTCACAACTATTGTTTTTGTGTTTTAATAAAAATATTTCAGATTAACCTGCCAAATTAAAAACGAAAGTTTCTTGAAATATAAGACAAATGGAAAATTATTTAAAAAAATAGCATGGCGTCATAAATTCCTATTTGCGGAATTTGATTTTATGCAGGTTCGCTTAAGTTTTCATCCTTTTGACTTAAAACGATAACTAAGAACACTGAGTTTATATCAATCGTCATTGATATTGGAGAGAGGAGGTTGGATTATTCACTTCTTGGCTAGGTAATGCAGGTCATGAAGGAGCAAAATTCAGATTTATTGCAGAACCGACAACAAATTCGTCACTTTCATACTACCAAACAGCAAAGATAGCAAGTCACGCAAGAAATTTCTACGATCTATTAAGAAAAAGAGTTTCATCGGATCACTTAAGCCTCTCTGAGAATCTTTAACTCTCAACCAATATGAAGCAAAAACGAATTTTCTTTTTTGTAAGCAAATATTACTACAGTGTTTGAAGGTATGCATGGAACCATTATTAGCATTTCGTAGATGAAGCTACTTTGAAATCTGAGATTTTCTAGAATGCAGGCATTTGGATGCCACATGCACATTCTTTCACTTTCCATACCCTGGGTTCACTTCCATAGATTGTGTTCTGAAATAACTGGACTGAAACTTGGGTGAAGGAACCAGCATGACAGCACCTGTATGTGCTTTTTCTCACTGTGGAGCTTAGGTCATACGTGTCAGAGACGCGGGATGTTTCGATTTTTTCCAGATTGATGCAAAGGGTTTGATTTCGACTAAGTGGATAGTGAATAAGTAGCGGTAATTTGAAGCAAGTAAATCAAGAACGATCTGATCCTTACAGTTTAGTAGTGACTACGTTTTACACTATTATAATATTGCTTGGACACGTTGCCTGCGAGACGGATTCAATTTTCAGATGTGATAAAAAATCCAACTAGAAATAGATCTAGCCCGACGTGATGTCAAAATCGGTATGCTTTAACATTTACCATTTATTTTATCAAAAGCAGGGTATTTCAGATGTCAAAATAAACTATTATGATACAGATTTTTTAATTAACAACATTAGTAGATAAGAACTAGGAAAGGAAATTGTTATCCCTAAACAGAAACTGAAATTAAGATGAAAAGTTGGTAAATAATTATAAAAGTATTTTGTGCTATCCAACAACATATTATGTAACGTAATTGTAATATTATTTCGGCCAGTCAAAGATTGTAAGTACTGTTGCTTTTTATTGTCAATTTTTGCTTATAAGATGTTGACGTATGTTGTCTATAAATTTTTTGCATGATATAATGGGTCAAACGGAAGCACGCTTTGTTGCCGATTTGTTTGTATAACATGCTACATTGAGATGAACTTTTTCTTTTTATGTATACCTTTTTGTTTTGGTAGTCGACTATTTTATTTCAGATTTATCATCTAGAAAAATTTAATTATAAATAACCTTTAAATGAAACCGAAGGCATATGAATTGAAATCATTTAAAAAGCGTGACATGCATGATGCATTTTTTTTGTAAAAAATGTGAATTATATTTTATTCGAAATTGGAAAAGTGGAATATGTTCTTTAATTTTCAGGTTTTACTAATTATTTTCTAACAACATGATTATAAAATAGCTTCTTATCTAAAACACAATACACAATTTCAGATTAGAAATATAATGCAATTTAATTTATAAATTCTAGAAATATGAGATGATGGAAAAGAGTGTACAAATGTCTAATTCTGTGTTAAATACATTAATTTAGGCTAGTAGGTATCTGACTAAATTTTTTCCAGACTGAAACAACTTCGTCTTTTAAAATAGTTTGGAAGAGAAACCATAATTCAGGATAACATTAACAAATCGATATTCTCTCAATTGGCTGCTATAAGCATTACCATGATGCTCTGTTTGAAATGGATGCAGTTTACAGAATATAATTAATTAGATATGTCTGCAATACCGGTACCAGAATGTAACAGAAAGTTGCCTGTAGTGTATATTGGATTAAATTAGATGTGATCTACACTTACGTAAATGTGACTGAAGTACATGAAAAAAGTATGAATACATAATAAGTTGAAGATTTTTGAACAAATATAGTCGAAAAAAAATTCGAATTTAATATATCATGAAATTGAAATGGCGAAGTCGAAATATAATATATGGGATGATAATTTTAGTTGGAAAAATTGCAATCGTGTCATTTAATAACGAAAAAAAGGTGAGTCTTAACCTTAAATTTAAGGCTTACAGTTATTGATATTGCTTCCCAAATAATATTTACTTTATGAGAAGTCTTATTCAGAAACAATACAAAAATAGTTTTCGTTTGTAATACTATTAGTAATTTTATTTTTAATACTATTAGTAATTTTATTTTTAATATTGCAGTAAGGGGCAGAGAAGAGAAGACAATATGAAGAATGTGAAAGAAGACTGAATTAAGAGAATGTAAAAACCAGAAAAGATTATCCCAAAATAAATCCCAAGAGAAAAAAGAACTACGGGGATATCTAACTGAAGTAGTTGAAGAAAGAAGATTGAGGAAGACGAAAATTAATCATGAAATAAAAGCATCGAAAAGGCAACGGCAACCGGCATGATGATGAATAGCGATACTCGGAATACGTAAAGAAGTTGAAACTGCAACATGAAGATACCGATTGAAAACGGGAAGAAGCTGAATATAGCAGCCTGCTAGAAGTTGAAGGAAGAAAACTGTTAGAAGGTGAAGGAAGAAGACTGTAAGAAACTGTAGAAGGAAGACTATGACCAGAAGCTGAAGGAAGACTACGACTAGAAGCTGAAGAAGGAAAACTGCGACTAGATGCTGAAGAAGGAAGAAAATTGTTAGAAGGAGAAGGAAGAAAACTGTTAGAAGGAGAAGGAAGAAAACTGTTAGAAGGAGAAGGAAGAAAACTGTTAGAAGATGAAGGAAGAAGACTGGGAGAAGGTGAAGGAAGAAAACTGGGAGAAGGTGAAGGAAGAAGACTGGGGGAAGGTGAAGGAAGAAGACTGGGAGAAGGTGAAGGAAGAAGACTGGGAGAAGGTGAAGGAAGAAGACTGGGAGAAGGTGAAGGAAGAAGACTGGGAGAAGGTGAAGGAAGAAGACCGCAGTCTTCCTTCTTCAGCTTCTATCG